>SJYQ01018619.1:43472-78919 GCA_006410935.1 Redunca redunca
CACACACACCCACACCCCCCCACCCACCCACACACCCCAGATTAAATGATCTCCACAACATACATCAGGAAAATCCCTCAAATTCCAAGCTAATTGACAGAGATTCCGCGGATAGTTAGCAAATACTTCTCCCTTCTCTACTGAAATCAGTAAGAACAATAGCTGGCCGTCAGCCCATCCAGCAAGTATCATTCCATCAGGGTTCTCTGCAACTTTCAGTCCCTTGCTACAATATCTATGAAACTCCGAATTCTCTAAAATAAGAGTCCAAGCCTAAAAGAGAAGTTTTTATACCTGGAAGCAGACCATTCAGATGTTTTGAGTTAATTTGGCATGACTGAAAGAATTTTCACATTTGCAAAAATATCAGAGTTCATGTTTGGCCTCCAAAGAGCTGAAATATAGCTGTTTTCAAACACTAATGAATTTGGCATGAACACTGCTTCTCAAAATCAGTGTGATTTTTGGAAGACAAAAAAAGAAAGCGAAGTGTGAACTCATGTAATAACAGATTTCAGAATCACAGAATGTTGAGACTAAAACAATACTAGACATTACCTTGTCCACACCCAGCTTTTAGGTTGAGGAAACTAAGGCTTTGTCTCATATTCTTAAATAACAAAACAACAATAAAAACGACAGTTCCTCAAGGCTACTTTATCCCATGTGGAGGGTTTCAGTAAAATATAAAGGAAGATAACTGAAAGTGCTTTTCATGGGACAGGATGGTCTGTGAACACAAGGTGTTCACTGGGGCTGAGACAGCGCAGAAAGATCAACAGACTAGGAGGCAGAAGACACATGCCAAGACAGGGGTCCCTGTCCTGCCTTGGCCACATAGGAACCTCAAAACCCTGAACAAGTCCTGACTGACTTTTAGTCTTTTCATCTGTAAAATCAGGGTAGTAACAGGGCTGTTTCATTGATGAACTGAAGCCAAGTGTGTGAAGTGCATTACAAACTCTCAAATTTCTATGATCCCAGCCATACAGCTACGCATGTAAGGGTACCCAATGGTCTGCTTAGAGTTAAGTCTCCATGACCCCTTACTTCAATTCCTTTTGCCTAACCACTAAAGTGTAAAATCCAGTTTTTGATCCTGGTTCTTTATGACATTTTTGCCTTCTCTGATCTCAGCCTACCCAAAGAAGAGTACCCCAGGGATGCCCATTTCCAGGCTGGATCCAGCAGAGCAGAAGTACAAGCCAATGTCTCCCATTTCTGTCTCCCAGGACTGCATAGTTCTCTGACCCACAACAGTTCCTTGACATTTATCAACTTGTACTAAAAGAAACAGAATAGAATGGAAAAAAATGGAGTTGAATTTTGTAAAAATGAATTCAAGTCCATCCCTGCCCCCCCAAATTCTGGTATCCCCTACAGAAAAGACCTAACTAAGAAGGTCTTATCTGATGAGATACAGATTTTTTTAATTTATTTATTTTTAATTGAAGGATAATGGCTTTACAGTGTTGTGTTGGTTTCCACCAAACATCAACATGAATCAGTCATAGGTTTACGCATGTCCCCTCCCACCTGAATAGCCCTCCCACCTCTCTCCTCATCCCTCCCCTCTGGGGAGACTCAGTTTGAGTTCCCCGAGTCATACGGCAAAATCCCATTGGCTATCTATTTTACATATGGTAATGTAAGTTTCCTGTTACTCTCTCCATACACCCCCTCCTCTCCTTCCTACCCCCATCCAGCTGTGTCCATAAGTCTGTTCTCAGTGTCTGTGCCTCCATTGCTGCTGGTAAGATACAGATTTTTTTAAGAGGTGAGTTCTACCTATTTCCAGAGGGTGAGGCAAATTTTTTTCTTTTTTCTTTTTTTTAAAAGTGCACTTTCCCCAGGTCTACGATCTACTTTTCCTGGTAGAAAATTATCCTTTTCTTCCAGGAGGAAGTGTATAGATTTTCTATGTGGGAGAATGGTGCTGATTCACCACAAGCTTTTATTCACAAACTCTCATTATGGGCAAAATTATTATTATTTCTCTTTGGTGGCTTGGAGGTTTTTCTAAGAACCATAATGAGGATACTCCTAGAAAAGGAAGACAGTAACTCAAGCAGTCATTTTTCTGGTTTGCTTTTATGGTCCAGTCTAGAAACTGTGGCTCTCACCATGTTTCTACGTGCTCCCAGCTGACTTTCCTCAGAAGGAGGTCCTCATTTAAACGGCACCTTGATGCAATCACAGCTCAGCAAAACCTCCAACAGGAGAGACTGGGACACTAATTATGTCTGAGTCAAAGATGTCACAAGATGTTTAAATGCCACAAAGTTCTGTCAGCTATTAGTGTTAGACTGTGTTCATCACAGCAAGGGCCAGCTACAAGGGGGTGGTCTCTTTCAGAAGATCTCAAGTCTTGACCCATGGGGTGAATTCCTCCACCTTTTGGAATACATGGGATGTTCTGGAATGTCGTGGGATGCCCTCCAAGCTGGCAGTTCTTGTAGATTCCTTGAGATGAAGTCTTCCTCAACACTTTCACCTCACCTCTCACCTTCTCCACCTGCCAGAAGATGTGGCCCCACAAGGACAGGAAGACCAAAGCATGATCTGAAAACACACTGGCAAACATTTTAATTTTACCCAAGAGACAATCAGGAACTACGAGAAGAAAAGAGGGTGACACCTGAAGAAGATAGTTTTGCTACTCTGTGTAACAATGGAGCCATCATATGTTTTAAAGGGATTGGATTTTTGTATAGCACACTACAATTTACAGAGTCTTTGCACAGGCATGATCTCATTTGACTGTGGCACCCTGAGACATCAGGGGATTGCTGCCCTCCTGTTGGAGATGAGGAAACCAGTGCCCAGAGGGTCTTCAGACCCAGGCTCCTCACCCCACCCCAGCCTCCAGCCCGTCAACAATCCCTTTAGAGAAGGCAGCTGATAAATGCAGATCCAGCAGGTCAGCAGACTGACCATCTCTCAGCAACACTGTGAAGACAGGAAATGAACCCAGAGTGTCAGGCAGGAGCTAGCCCTTTTCTCCACATTTTCTCACTGGATTCCCCCAACTCAGACTTCCTGGATTCAAATCCCAGCTGCCACCCTTGTTACAAGTGTGCCTTTTTACGTAAATCGTGTGCTCAGTCTGTGTCTCAGTCTCCTTAGGTGTAAAATGGAGATGATGCTATGCTTTCCTTTCAGCGTTAATGTGATGGTTCAGTGAAGCAACCCGCTTAGACACAGAGTGCTGTGCTAAGGACTCATTGCATATTACCTGTATACTAATACCACTCTTATTTCCTTTCTTTATATACACGAAGAAAGAACAATTAAGTGGGAATGTTGCTGAGACTGGGATCTAGTTTGACTCCAAGGTCTTCCTTTCTCACTGCCTTCTGCTACCCCTCTCTGCTCTTTTTCCTCCTCCTGGCCTTTTCCTCCTTGGCAAGCAGCCTGTTGCCCTTTCAGGTGTTTCTGTTTCCAGGCTGCCTGTATCAGAATGATCTGCGATGAACTGCTGGAGCTGAGCCGCAGGAACCTGCATTTCCCACAAGCAGCCCCATGGGCCCTTCTGCACCTTGACAGGGGTCAACAGCCCCCGACCCAGAGGGACCACTGCAGCAGCTGCCACTGCCCAGCCTGCCCCACCACCCCCTTCATCCAGGAAGGGTTCTAAAGCCCTACGGCTGCGGGCTCTCTTTCCCTTGCACATCCCCTGTCTGCTCTTTCATCATGGGCAGTGACTAGACATGTAAGACTGATGTAGCTCACTCTATGATGAGTGGTCATCCCCATCCATTTTGTGTAATGTGTCAGTGAAGCAATGCCTTATTTTGCCTCAAAGTTAGGCAGGCATATCAGAGCAGCTAAGGGGTAAGGACTCAGTCATGTCCAACACTTTGTGACCCCATGGACTGTAGCCTGCCAGGTTTCTCTGTCGATGGAATTCTCCAGGCAAGAATATTGGAGTGGGTTGCCATTCCCTTCTCCAGGGGATCTTCCCAACCCAGGGACTGAACCTAGGTCTCCTGCATTGAAGGCAGATTCTTTACCCTCTGAGCCTCCAGGGAAGTAAGGGGTAGGGAGTGCTATGGAGAAGCAGGGGTCAAGCTACATCCATTCCATGCACAAGACCCAACATGTACAAAGATTCAGCAACTACCCACTTAGAGAATCTCAAACTGGACTGGAGTCAGGCCCACAAAAATGGGGTAAAAGAGCAGAGCAGGCAAGCGCAATGAGGGGGCGGGGCGGGGAACCAAATCAGTATTTGTATTAGAGTTTTATCTTATCTCGAAAGTCGAGCAGATCCTTTCCAGAGAGGAGGCTGGGTGTCATTTATTCCAACTTTGCACATAACAGTCAGCCGCCCTCACCCCCGACCCAGGAGTCCACTGAGAAGCTTTTACCAGATGCTCCTCTGAGGCTGCGAAGACTGAACCTCAGAATGTAACCTCGAGGCAAACAACATCTCTGCTTTCATATCATGATGATGTTTTTTTTTTTCTTTGCCCAAATTTCTTCTTAAATTGGACTTAATCTCTGCTAAAGTAAATCTCTGAAGATATCCTAATTCCTGGGAGGATATCAGAGATTGGTACTTGAGTGGGGGAAAGAGATGAGGGAGTAGGGAAGAATGAAAGGAAAACAACTTAACTATTAAACATTTACAAGAGTTAAACAAATCACATATCATTTAGCATTTCTTCCCTCCAACTGCTCTGGCCCCATTAAAGGCAAGGAAAAGCCAGCCTGTCACCGTGGAGAGTTTGCCCGATTGTGTTTTCTCTCTCCAAAAGTGGGAAGGGTTTCCAGGGTTGGGTTTAAAAACACACGTCCTATGGGCAGCCACCTTTGTTCCGAATGGAAAGGAAGTTGCTCTATTTGCCTGGGTTTGATGCAGTCTCTTATTTTACAAACTGAACTTGGATCCACTTTACAAGAGGCAGTATGCAACTATATGTGAATAACATGTGGATCCGGGGTGTGTTTTTATAGCAGGACAGAAACACTGCTCTTGGCTTTATTTTGCTTGCCGGAGCTTGGGGGCAAGGAAGCAAGCAGTTGAGGGTCTGGGTGTGGAAGGAGAGGCGAGAGGATAGAAATAAAGAAGTTCTTCATGTGCCTCACCCTCCCTGTAAGGGTAGGCCTGGCTTTAACACCATATCATCCATATATTTTCATTTCTGGAGCAGGTTTAATGTTACTATTATAACTTTCTGTCACCCAGTAGTTCAGATAATGGATGTTTGGATTTGGGACTTGAAAATCCTGTCTTTGCAATTGTAAATTCTGTCCTCCCTGCCCTCAGATCCCAGGTGGTGACAGTCCAGGTGAGTCAAGCCCCAGAGCCCCTCTTAGGCCCTTGGGAGTTACCCAATATCAGCGGCCAAATCATCTTCAGGTACCATCTAGTCCAACTCCCTAATTTTACAGATGGGCAAACTGAGGCCCTGTGGCCCAGTATCACTGTGATACACTGAGCTGGTGGCTAAACACAGGTAGGGATTTGGGTCCTCTACATTTTTTTTGGTCCAAAAGCTGCCTTGTTGCTCTTTAAGAGTTTACCAAGAATAGACAAGATATGAATATACCTTCTGAAGTCATCATTTTAAAAAGAAGAAAGACAAATGGACAAAAGTAAAGAAGAAAGTAAAAGGAAAGAAGGGGCTTCCCAGGTGGCTCAGACGGTAAAAGCATCTGCCTACAATGTGGGAGACCCAGGTTCAATCCTTGGGTCAGGAAGATTCCCTGGAGAAGGAAATGGCAACCCACTCCAGTACTATTGCCTGGAAAATTCCATGGATGGAGGAGCCTGGTGGGCTACAGTCCATGGGATCACAAAGAGTAAGACACAACTGAGCAACTTCACTTTTCAAAGAAGGAAGTTATATCCAATAGTGGGGCAGAGGGCAGAGTGGTCTGAGCTCCATCTCTGAGATGAGACAGAACATGGTCTGGCCACTTAGTTGATGTGTGAACTTGAAATTGACCTAAGCTTGCTGGGCTTTCTAATCCCAAAGAAAGGCAATGCCAAAGAATGTTCAAACTACCCCACAATTGTACTCGTCTCACAAGCTAGCAAAGTAGTGCTCAAAATTCTCCAAGCCAGGCTTCAGCAGTATGTGAACCATGAACTTCCAGATGTTCAAGCTGGTTTTAGAAAAGGCAGAGGAGTCAGAGATCAAATTACCAACATCTGCTGGATCATTGAAAAAGCAAGAGAGTTCCAGAAAAACATCCACTTCTGCTTTATTGACTATGCCAAAGTCATATTTGACTTTTTTGACTGTGTGGATCACAACAAACTGTGGAAAATTCTTAAAAAGATGAAAATACCCAACCACTTGACCTGCCTCCTGATAAATCTGTATGCAGGTCAATAAGCAACAGTTAGAACTGGACATGGAACAACAACAGACTGGTTCTAAATTGGGGAAGGAGTACGTCAAGTCTGTGTATTGTCACCCTGCTTATTTAACTTATATGCAGAGTACATCAGGAGAAATACTGGGCTGAATGAAGTACAAGCTAGAATGAAGATTGCCGGGAGAAATATCAATAACCTCAGACATGCAGATGACACCACCCTTATGGCAGAAAGCAAATAGGACCTAAAGAGTGAGCCTCTTGATGAAGGTGAAAGAGGAGAGTGAAAAAGTTGGCTTAAAGCTCAACATTCAGAAAACTAAGATCATGGCATCTGGTCCCATCACTTCATGGTAAGTAGATGGGAAAACAGTGGAAACAGAGACAGACTTCATTTTGGGGGGTTCCAAAATCACTGCAGATGGTGACTGCAGCCATGAAATTAAAAGACATTTGCTCCTTGGAAGAAAAGTTCTGACCAACCTAGACAGCATATTAAAAAGCAGAGACATTACTTTGCCAACAAAGGTACGTTTAGTCAAAGCTATGGTTTTTCCAGTGGTCATGTATGGATGTGAGAGTTGGACTGTGAAGAAAGCTGAGCACTGAAGAATGGATGCTTTCGAACTGTGGTGTTGGAGAAGACTCTTGAGAGTCCCTTGGACTGCAAGGAGATCCAACCAGTCCATCCTAAAGGAAATCAGCCCTGAATATTCATTGGAAGGACTGATGCTGAAGCTGAAACTTCAATAGTTTGGTCACCTGATGCGAAGAACTGACTCATTTGAAAAGACCCTGATGCTGGGAAAGACTGAAGGAGGGAGAAGAAGGAGATGACAGAGGATGAGATGGTTGGATGGCATCATCGACTTGATGGAGATGAGTTTGAATAAACTCTGGGAGTTGGTGATGGACAGGGAGGCCTGGTGTGCTGCAGTCCATGGGATCGCAAAGAGTTGGACATGACTGAGTGACTGAACTGAATTGAACTGAACTGCTGGGCCTCAGCGCTTATCTTTAAAAGACAAATAATAATGCCTATGTCCCAGGGTTGTGATTCGCCTGCAATGCAGGAGACCTCGGTTCAATTCCTAGATGGGAAAGATCCCCTGAAGAAGGGATAGGCTTACCCAGTCCAGTATTCTTGGGCTTCCCTGGTGGCTCAGACAGTAAAGAATCTGCCTGCAGTGCAGGAAACCTGGGTTTAATTCCTGGGTTGGGATGATCCCCTGGAGAAGGAAATAGCAACCCACTCCAGTATTCTTGCCTGGAGAATCCCCATGAACAGAGGAGCCCACCAAGCTACAGACTGTGGGTCGCAAAGAGTTGGACATGACTAAGCACAGCACAGCACAGCCCGGGGTTGTATAAGGATGAAAGGAGCTAATGCACAGATCCTGGCATGCGTGAAATGCTTAATATTCAATAAATGTTGGCTCTTGTTATAACCCCAGTGCAGCCATGCAAGGGCTTGAATAGACTGCCAAGGCATCAGTCCTGGGGAGCCTGTCCTGAAGCCAAACTTCCTCCCTGCCAGCTCCTCTCTTCCAGCCCAGGACCCTAGCTGCCCAAATCTGCCCCCTCAACCCCTTCAACAGAAGACAATCAACACAATTTTAACACTGGTGGCTCTTTGCAGAGAGGTGGCAAGGACTAGAAATGAAGTGGCAAGAAAGACATGGGTTAAAGGGTACTGGTAGCAAATAAGAATGGGAACAAAGGAGAGCTGTTAAGGGGGCTCATTTCACCCATCATCCCAGCACTGGATGACGTAAGAAAGCCTTTACAAGTATGGAGAATGTCAGATCCAATCACCAGCAAGCCAGTCCTCCATGGAAGCTTGTTGTCCTTCTTGTTTAGTCACTAAGTTGTGTCCAACTCTTTGCAATGCCATGGACTGTAGCTCACCAGTCTCCTCTGTCCATAGGACTTTCCAGGCAAGATTATCGGAGTGGGTTGCCATTACCTTCTCCAGGGGATCTTCCTGACCCAGAGATTGAACCTGTGGCTCCTACTTGGCAGGCAAATTCTTTACCATGGTAGCAAAATGAATGCCTATCATTTTTCTCTTACTTTGCATAAGTTACTAAACATCCTGAGTTAGTGCAAAACCTTGTTTCCCTCCCCTGCCAAAGACCATTAAAACCACGTCCTGGGAAAACTGGTTTAAGAAACATTCTAATCATGAACTGCTCAGTCATGATACAATAATTATTAATATTTATAAAGATCTCGATTCAACAAAGATAAAATAATATTCAGTATAGTTTCCATGAGAAATATATTTGGTCATATTCTGAGTCTCTGAAAACTGGCCTTTCATCTTTTGTGCATATTAACTAGAACACACTATTTTCCAGCTATATCAGAAAGTACAGTCCACTCTCTTAACTCAAGATCTGCAGTTTTCCTTTCGAGTTCCATTTATCTTCTTGCGAAACATGTGCCCCAAAGAACAACAGGATAACATTTTCTCAAGACAATATTTGTTTTGCAGAGTGTATCCCTCATACTGGACACCACCCAGCTGTTGGAGACCCTGGAGGCTGAGAGTCTGAGGTTCTGACATTGCAATGCAAACCCCAAAGCACAGAGGATCTTCATTTTGGTTTCAGAGAAGTCATTATCTTCAGCTTTTTTTTTGGTGGGGGGACACTGAGCTGACCCCCAAGAGATAAGAACAAACAGAATGTGTCTCATTGTCCTCAAGTCTGCTGGATCAGCATATATTTTTCACTTAAAGCTTTTAAGTATTTGACTTATACATTGATGAACATTGATGAACACCCCCTCAGTGGACTGTTAGGGTTTGGTTTAATCTTCAAGAAAACTGGCATTAAAATAGACCTTTTCCCAGCAATAATCATCTCATTTATGATAAATTATTCTATTCTCAGTACCTCTGAGACACATGAGAGCTTTTATGCAATAAAGAAGCCATTTATTTCCGAATATTTTAATGCATGTTTCCATATTTTTCTCATTTTTAATGCAAGGGCCATTGACAGATTGTAAGAGAATGTCTTTTAAAAGCAAATTTATGGCAAACATTCTAGTGAAATGGATAGCAGCATGCATCAGTGCAGAGCTGTACTGCTGAAAGGAGCAGGGCAGAGATGTTCTAATTCTCATTTATGTGCATAAAAGAGTAACCTCAACAGAGAAAGACAATGTTATTGGCAAACTGATAAGATGTGGGAGACCTCCATTCAATGTGGGCGCCATCCTTTGATTTGCTGTATGTACTTAGATGTTTCTGTGTTCCAGCTGCCACCCCTGAAATACAGGGGGAAAGAGACAGATGTCGGAGAGGGCATGTGACTCCTTATGAAAGGAGTTGAGTCTGAACTTTTATGTGTCAACTAGAGAGAGGCTGTTTTGAGAAGACAGAGAATCCAGGAACAGATAATACGGTCTTTGTTAGAGATTTGATAATTTTGATTTTCGAAGCTTCTGTTTTAGAGCTGTTCATTTGGGGACCATCTACCTGAAAAGCCTTAATTGGGTTCTTAATTGGGTCAGTGGTAACAGGGTCTGGAAGGAGAATCTCAGGATCAAAATATACACATCTTTTGCTTCTGTGTTTTTTTATTTAGGCCAGGCTTTTGGGGCAGAAAAATATCTTTTGAGAAATCTCCTCAGATATATAATTCTGATATGCTGCCTAACTAAGAAACACTATATTTAGTATGAGGTTTAACTGCAATCATATGTACTGTCAAGAAAATGCATTCTTGACAAGAGCTATAGAGTGCTTCTGGGAAACCAGCTCCCATGGATAGCTTGTGATGTTCTTTTGGTAAAATGCTCAGTGCATTTTCTGGACATTAATATTGTCCATCAGTTAAAAAAAAAAAAGTCATTGTCTATGCATCAAGCTAATTCAAAGTCACATTCTGGACAAAAGAGTTAAAGACTTCTGGGTGAAGAATCTATTGAGCAGGGGATCTAATTTTAGTTCTGGACAGATGAGCTATTTTGGCCTTGGGGATGTTGCCTAACTCGGAACATTGCATCTAGCCCTCAATTCCCTTCCAAGTACCTGGCAAAAGGAGAACAAATATAATAAGAGGGAAATGATAAGTCAGTGTGAGGATGATTTAATAGAAGCAAAAGCTAGAAGGAAAGAGTCAGGCACGCACTGCCTTACTACTATGTGCCAGGCACTGTGTTGTATGTTCCCACCGTTAGAATGGAAGAATATAGCAGTAAATGTCTAAGGATGCTGGATCCTGGGGACCAATGGCTCAGGTCTGCTCTAACATGGAAGCCAGTAACCATGTGCTGTAACTACTGAACACTTGAAGTGGGGCCAGTGCAAATTAAGATGTGCAGTAAGTGCAAACAGCATACCAGATTTTTAAAATTTGGTTCAAATAAAAAGAATGTAAATTATCTCACTGATATTAAATAATGTTGATCTGATGATATTTTCATTGGAAGGACTGATGCTGAAGCTGAAACTCCAATACTTTGGCCACCTAGTGCGAAGAACTGACTCATTGGAAAAGACCTTGATGCTGAGAAAAATTGAAGGCATGAGGAGAAGGGGACGACAGAGGATGAGATGGTTGGATGGCATCACAGACTTGATGGACATGAGTTTGAGCAAGCTCTGGGAGTTGATGATGGACAGGGAAGCCTGGCATGCTGTAGTCCATGGGGTCGCAGAGTCAGACATGACTGAGCAACTGAACTGATCTGAACTGAACTAATATTTTAGATATTGGGTTAAATAAAATGGATTATCAAAATTAATTCACCTGATTTAAACGCATGACATCTAGGGCATGGGTCTTGGTCAAATTCCTCTAAGTCAGTTTCAAGACAGTTCTGGGAGCTGGGACCACAAAGAAAGTACATGTATATAGGTAGCTGGGAGTTGAGAATCTGCATTTGAGTGACTGGGCAAGAAACTTGGGACTATGTAGCTACTATAGGCTTGGGATCTGGGAGCCAGCTGTCTGGGTTTGAATCCCAGCTTGGTTAATTGCTGTGTCCAATGGCATAGTCCAATGGCTATAAAGTAGATTAATTCCAGTAGTTGCTTCAAAGGGTTGTAGAATAAAATGAGATGCATGGAAAGTGCTTGGTAGGTACGCATTGTGAGGAGGAATAGATATTGGCTGTTGTGACAGTAGAGGAGTTGTAAGATAAAGCTCTGAAGACTGCCACAGGAATCAGCACATTTACAGTCAATGAAATGCAGAAATACTCATGAGCCAGCCAGCTTGGCCCTGAAGCAGAGAAAAGAGATGGCAAAAGAAAAATGCTGTAACCTTAGATTTTATTCCTCAGGAGATGAGACGGTAATGAGTTCCTTGAGGACAACTCTTGGATGCATATAAGTACCAGAAGTTATGGTTAGTTTGACCTCCTCAAGGTAAGAGTCCCTTATCTTGAGTGGTGAAGCATCCTTTTATGCACGAGGACACCCTTGAGGACCCTAAGACACCACACTGTGGGTCCAGTGTCAATGGACTGGCACAGCAGCCTGGCCAGAAATAAACCCAGAAACTGCCTACATCAGACATGAGCCAGGTGGGGTGGGCCAGCACAAAGGATTGAGAAAGGATTGGAGAATTTCTGCTCAGAGTGGTCAAGAAGTGGCATGTCACAGCAGATCACAGAGGAGGAGGAATACAACAAGGAGCTTCTGGAGGCTTCTTGAGTAGTAACTTCTATTTACAACTCATCCAACTCCACTTCAATGTCTTTGGGAAGGATGCTTAGAAGCTAAAGATAATTAAGTGTAATTTTCCTAGATTTGGTGTGTCTCCTAGGAGGTGTTCTTCTGGAGCTCAGGCCAAGAGGACCACAGGGAAGGAAATTTTACTGTGGCCATTGGAAGCCGAGGGAGCATTTCAGAACCATTGGCTATTTCATTGCATCACGGAGGAGTTTGGTGGAGGGTGATCTTGGATTGGAACTAAGGGAAAAGAGTTTGGGGACAGATCTTGAAGAGTAGGCTTGCCTTCCTTCCTATTTCTCTATCAAAAACTATAAAACTATGTGTTACAGGAAACCTAGTCTCTGGGCAGAGAAAAGCCAGTCCCTGGATATTACTGGCAAGAATTATAACATCTCACTGAGGAAGACATTCTCTATCACAACAGGGAGTCTCAAATTAGTCAAAGACTTGGAATGGTTTCTTGATGAATGAAATGTAATCAATTTTGGTGACTTCTTTGGGGGATATTACATGTCTTGTTCCATTCTCTTTGTTTACTTTGGATGACACTAAGGTCAAGCGCACAGTTGTTGGTCTCATCCCAATAGCCCAGAACATATGAGCACATCTGCAGCCCAGGACACAGCACTCAAATGACCAGATGTAAAATGTGGTGCAAGTGAACCAAACAGTTGAGGGGATACACTCTGTAGCCATTAGAAAGCCATATATGTAGTAGTGACATTTAGAAGAGACTTGATTTATCAAGTCAACACAAAATGTTCAACCAAGTTTAACTCTCATATAATGCTAGTGGGCTTCCCTGGTGGCTCAGTGGTAAAGAATCTGCCTGCAGTGCAGGAGACCTGGGTTCAAACCCTGGGATAGGGATATCCCCTGGGGAAGGGAATGGCAACCCACTCCAGTATTCTTGGCTGGAGAATCCCAAGGACAGAGGAACCTGGCAGGCTATATGTAGTCCATGGGCTGCAAGGAGTTGGACACGACTGAATGACTAACACACACAATGCTGGTGGGAATGTAAATAAAGTAAATGCCTCAGAAACGTTATGTTCCTCAGAAACAATTCCACTCCTATGAACATACATAACAGAAATGCACACACGTGTGCTCCAAGACACATGTATAAGAATGCACATGGCCACTATCCCCAAAAAGTCCTTATTAGGGCACCTCTTTTGCATGACGTCAAAATCTCCTCGGCCTCACATTTGCTCTTACAACTGATTTCAGGCAGGCTTTGGCTTCTGCAGGCACAATCGGTATAATAGTGCTTTGCCTAGGGCCTGCACCATGTACACCTGACTGCCTGCAACACACCCTCTCTGACTTGGGATTCTTTTGGGAAACTCATGCATGAATGACCTGGGAGAACAGGAGAATTTGTGCTGGTGGGATAACTTTTGGTCAATGGGAGACAGGAGCCAATAGGAAATAAGTAAATGTTTCCATTTCGGTTCTCCCTGGTAAACAGTTCTGAAAGGCATTTCAGAAGGCCCCTTAGGAGATACTGACGGAATTGAACAGCAGCTAACTTTAGGAGTAGTTAATAAAATATACAGACCTTGGCCCCCCCTCTTTTTCAACTTCACTGTTCCAGGCCTGCATACTTGCTCTCAGGGAAAACATTCCCAAATGAAGTGTCCACAGGCAAACCAGTCTGAGGTCTCCTTTTGGGGGAGCCCAGACTAAGACAGCTCAATTTGGAAACCACCCAGTAGTAGAGTAAATAAACAAATTGTGGAATAGTCATAGGAAAAACAGTTAAATTCCATTTCAGAAAAATGAATGGAACTCACAAATATCACTTCTCCAAGGGATCTTCCTGACCCAAGGATCAAACCCAGGTCTCCTGCACTGCAGGCAGATTCTTCACTGGCTGAGCCACCAGGGAAGCGCCCCTTCACAGAAAAAACAGTTAAATTCCATTTCAGAAAAATGAATGGAACTCACAAATATCATGCCAAATCAAGAAGCTAGCTAGAAAAGAATATATGCTCTAGATTCTATTCAGACGAAGTTCAAAAACAGGCAAAAGGAAATCGTGGTATTAGAAGTCAGGAGAGTGCTTACCTTTGGCAAGGAGGAAGGGGGCATTAATTGGGAGAGGTTAGGAGAGGGCTTCTGGGTATACTGTCAACATTTTCTTTCTTGAACTGGATATTGTTATGTGGTACTCACTTTATGATAACTCCTTCAGCTGAGCTTTTACGTTTTTACACTTGTGTTATATGTGAATAAACACTATTTTAAGAGCGCTTAGTGACTAACCCTTTAGGAAGATCACCATTTATGTCTACAGTCTACTGTTTTTAGTTGCTCAGCTGTGTTGGACTCTTTTGAAACCCTGCAAACAGTAGTTCACCAGGCTCTTCTGTGCATGGCATTTCCCAAACAAGAATACTGGAGTGGGCTGCTGTTTCCTTCTCTAGGGGATCTTTCCAACCCCAGGGGTCAAATCTGTGTCTCCTGCATTGGTAGGCAGATTCTTTACCACTGAACCACCTGGCAAGTCTGCAGTCTACTGTAGGAGATGCCAATTTCAGTTCCTTCCCTAGCCTAGAGGGTAACATGAACAAGTGAAAATGACCCAGCAGGACTGTGATTTTTTTAAACAGGGAGAGTTCTCTCTAGTTCCAGCTGGTGTTGTGGTAGTAAACTGGTGGTCCAAAAAACACCCAAGTGATCAAAAGAGAGAGAGAGGGAAAGAGGGAAGGAGGACAGGGGAAGGAAGGGAGGAAGGGAAGGAGGGAGACAGGAAAGAAAGAAGGAAAGGAGAGAAAGGCAGGGCAGGGATGGAGAAATAAAAGCCCTAATTTGTAGTTTGGCTAATGTCCAAGGTGTAAATCCCACTATGACTGATTTTTGGCTATCAGCTGTTTAACAGCTCGCTCACAACACCTTATCATTCGGAGCACCCTATCATTGGCTCTTAGGAGCCAGTCTGAGCTGGCCACAGCACACCACCAGCTCTAGACATTAGTTGGCATGTATAAAAATGATTCCAGTATGTCCTGATCTTGAAAATTTTCCAAGGAAGCCAGAAATTTGGATTTGTATGTGAAAACTCTTGATTTTTAAATGATATCAACTAGTTCACATTTTTCAAAAACACTTAACAAACCAAGAAAGAAAAACTACATCTGCAAGTTAGATTTGGCCATTAAACACCAGTTTTTGACCTCTGGTCTCTCCGATGTAGCATAACCTTTTGGATACAAAGAATAGAGGACTGACCCTGAGTGGCCGGACAGTGCAGTAAATGGAGTGCTACCTGGGGCTTGCTTCCAGTTTTACTACTGAAATGGCTTTGCTTGCTAGGGCCTCAGTTTCTGCATCTGTATTAGGATGCCTTCTGAAGACATTCTTCTCATATGGGAACTTTGAGGTTTATGTAGCGAGCATCCAAACACATGAAGCTATCCTTTGTGTTATGCTGTGTATAATACGTCACTTCAGTCATGTCCAACTCTTAGTGACCCCATGGACTGTAGCCCAGAAGCCTCCTTTGTCCATGGGATTCTCCAGGAGAGAATAGTAGCGTGGGTTACCATGCCTTCCTATAGTGGATCTTCCTGACCCAGGGATTGAACCTGCGTCTCTTAGGTCTCCTGCATTGGCATCCTTTGGGACTGGACAAACTCCACCACGTGGCAGGGACAATTAAGCAGCGCAGGGCCGTTGACAGACATTCCAGGTTTGAAGGTCCTCTGTCATTCATCAGTGAGAAGGTGAGGTTTTCTCAGGCCAGCAGCCTAACAATGTCCAGTGGCCCTGCCGGGGAAGTCCAACCTTGATCCTCCACAGTTCTTGAGCTCTTTGATTTCTGGGGGAAAATAGATTCACTTTCTCGAAAGAAAACAAAGCAGAACAGGGAGACTTCATCTCAGCTTGTGCGGTGGCTCTGCCACCTGATAACTACGGACACCAACTTCACTTTCCTCCCCTGAGTTCCTGCCTCACAATGACTGTAACAAAAAGCATTAGCTGCTTTAAATGTCTATAGCACTGAGTCTCGGCAACAGGGTGTCAAATACATGTTAATCACCATGATTACTGTTATGATTTATCAAGGCTTCTCTTTAGAGGTGGTGAAGAGCCAACAGCTCAGATCCTCATTAAAATTTAATCTTATGTCTCTTTGTGTTTCATTTGGTCTCCTTTACTCTGTTGTTTTAGAGATTCAGCCAGAGCTAATATTTCTGTAAGACTCAGACAGGTCTGGACATGGACATTCTCATCTAATCCAGATTTACAGGCTCAGGAATGCTCACAGAGAGAAGCTGCTATGTATTCTGTTGGAGAAAATTCACATGCCAGGAGGAAAAAGAGTCAAACAAAATATTTGAGAAGGCAATTGGGTAGTTTAATCTGTGCTCCTAATTTAGTTTTAGATAATATATATATGACCCCAAAGACAGGATTAGTAACTATATCAGAGCTTAAGATAAAAGGGAAAATAGGTCATACTGATTCTATTTCTGAAATATTGATATTTAGTTCATCAATGACTTTTTAAATTAATTTTCATTTTTAAAATATTGCATTAAAACATCTATCTTGATCGCTAAATTTTTGGCACCCCTCTAAATTTTGCACTTGAGGCAAAATGCCCCATTTGCCTCACTCTAGACCTAGCTCTATAGTCCCTAAGCCAACAGCCTTAGGGCATTGAGTGGAATCATTTTTTAATTATTATTAATCTACTTTAATTCAATCAAGAAAATGACTCAATCTCTTCACATAATGAAGCAGGTTTTCATGGAGAATCATTGAACTAGGAGTCAGAAAGCCCAGTTCTAGTTTTAATCTGGGTATCTTAAATTGCTGAGTACAATACTAGACTTCTCTGAAATTCTGTATCTTTAAAATAAATTCCCTGGTATCTCAGGTGGTAAAGAATCTGTCTGCAATGCAGGAGACCTGGGTTCAAGTCCTGGGTCAGGAAGATTCCCTGGAGAAGAGAATGGCAACCCACTCCAATATTTTTGCCCAGAGAATCTCCATGGGCAGAGGAGCCTGGTGGGCTATAGTCCATGAGGTCACAAAAAATCAGACACAACTGAGACTAACACATGCACACATTAGCAATACATATCTTTTTGGTATAGGCTCAAATACATGAATGCTTTAAAATGTCATATTAACCTTTTGATTACTGTGTTTTTTGTTTTTCTTTCTCTTTTTTTTTTTTTTCTGCATCCCCTATATGTGCAAAGAGTATTAGTAAGAGTTCTTGGTTGCAAACAACAGAATTCACTGTTACGTCAATTTTCATTACTGCACTATATTGGTATTTCACCAAGTATCATCGAGGGCTAGGTAATTAGGCTTGGAGACTACTCAGCTAGACCAACGTTCTAATTACTACTCCAGGACAGACATTGCCATTTCAGTGCTGCAGGGGAACTGCTACCGGGACCATCTCAACTTCTGCCTCTGCATACCAAATGTCTCCTTTCCACCCTCATCAGAATTCTTCCACTCAGCAAATTTCCTGACTCTGCAAGCTCGCCTCCAAATCGAAGTTTTGCCTCAATGCATCTGAGGAGGATGGGCCCAAGTCTCTATCAGCTGCAAAGGGACTTGGGAAAATGAGGTTCTGGCTCCTTCTTGGGGAAGTGGGACCATAAATCTGGAAATTTGCAAACCAAGAAAGAGTACCAGGAAAGTGCTGGGCAGCCAGATGGCATGACAGATGTCCACTGCAAGCAAGTGGATTTTGCAAGCTGAGTCAGCACTCATGGGTGTATGTACAAAAGCACAGGGCAAGGGACTAAATGTTCACATGGAAAATCACCTCCCTCTTCTCTGAACTCACACTCACACTTGAAGCCATTCCATTTCCCTGTCTCTCCTGGAAGCAAAAGTGTTTATGAGAACTTGAGCTGAGATACTCACTCCTGGTGTCTCTATCACTCACTTAGACACTTAGATTCCCCCTCTTCCTTTCCATAATCTGCTAATAAGTGACTGACCTGCCCCACAGGATGCTCTCTGGACTCATTAAATCTGAAAATGCTTGGGAAATGCATCTGCTAAGGCCTGCAGCCAACTGTCATCATGGTCAGCTTACAGACACTCTCTCGGGCAGCAAAATATTTTCAAGTTCTGTAATCCTGGCTCTGGCCCATCCTTTTATTTTCATCTTACCTAGCCGGGCTAGATTCTCTATACAGGACACAAACATTCAAAATGAAAGTTCTGTCTGTTTCTCCTTTTATAGATTTCCAGAGGCCCAGGGTACCAACACAAGGAGGTGTGCTGTGAAATGAAACAGTGAATTTCCTGGGTGTACTTCCTCTTCTGAACTGCTCTAACTTAAGCTCTCTGAAGCTTTTGTCTCCCTTCAACTGCTGAGAATGCTGTGTTGGACTGAGATGAAAGGATTTTTCATCCGCATAGTCATCTATCTTAATTAGGGATTAAGGGATTAATTAATTTAATTCCTTAAAATGAGATTTCTTTTTTTTTAGAGATTTTTTTTAATGTGGACCATTTTTAAAGTATTTATTGAATTTATTACAATATTGTTTCTGTTTTATGTTTTTTTGTTTTTTTTTTTCTGAGAGGCATGTGGGGTCTTAGCTCCCTGACCAGGGATCAAACCCACATCCTCTGCATTAGAAGGCAAAGTCTTAACCACTGGTGCACCAAGGAAGTCCCTAATATGGACTTCTTGTGTCCTGTTCTAGTTTGAAATTTGTGGCTGCCTCAGTGTGTGTGTGTGTGTGTGTGTGTGGTTGCTTTGCTTCTTCTTTTAGATTGTGAATTGATTGACAGTGGAGACTAGGACTCATCTCTGCTTCTCACCAGAAGTGCCCCAAGGAAAAAAATCTTCAAGAAAAAACAAGTGCAGTTAATGAAAAATTAAAAAAAAAAAAACTTCTATCTTTTTATGCAATAACTTTCTTGGCTCATTTCTTCCTTCCATCATAAGTTAGTTGCTTTTGCCATTGAAACAAAGTACGAAGTGGAGATTGCTAACGGTAACATAATAGATGCCTATTTAACCAATAATATTGCTAGAAATTTTTATTGCAAAGAAAAGAAATAACAAAACCTCTTTTTTCTATACTACTACTTAAAGAAAACATAAAGACAATAATTCCAAGAAAGAAATTATTTTGGAAAGGTTCTGTAACTTTAATTGAAGTGAGAGTCACTCAGTTATGTCTGACTCTTTGTGACCCCAAGGACTATACAGTCCATGGAATTCTCCAGGCCAGAATACTGCAGTGGGTAGCCTTTCCCTTCTCCAGGGGATCTTCCCAACCCAGAAACTGAACCAGGTCTCCCACACTGCAGGCGGATTCTTTACCAGCTGAGCCATCAGGGAAGCCTAAGAATACTGGAGTGGGTAGACTATCCCTTCTTCAGTAGGTCTTCCTATTCCAGGAATCAAACTGGTCTCCTGCACTGTGGGGGCATTCTTTACCAACTGAGCTACCAGGGAAGCCCCTTTGAAGGAGTAACTTGAAGGAGGCTGGAACTCAAAGACTAGTGGGTTACTTTGGGGAGAAGGAGGAAGTGGAAACACCTATGGGAAGGCATAAAGGACTCTGAAGACATGAAGTCCTGGCAAACCAGAAGATGCCAACAATGAGTCTTCAGTTCAGTTCAGTTCAGTCGCTCAGTCGTGTCCAACTCTTTGCAACACCATGAATCGCAGCACGCCAGGCCTCCCTGTCCATCACCATCTCCCGGAGTTCACTCAGACTCACATTCTTCAAGTCCGTGATGCCATCCAGCCATCTCATCCTCTGTCGTCCCCTTCTCCTCCTGCCCCCAATCCCTCCCAGCATCAGAGTCTTTCCAATGAGTCAACTCTTTGCATGAGGTGGCCAAAGTACTGGAGTTTCAGCTTTAGCATCATTCCTTCCAACGAAATCCCAGGGCTGATCTCCTTCAGAATGGACTGGTTGGATCTCCTTGCAGTCCAAGGGACTCTCAAGAGTCTTCTCCAACACCACAGTTCAAAAGCATCAATTCTTCAGCGCTCAGCCTTCTTCACAGTCCAACTCTCACATCCATACATGACCACAGGAAAAACCATAGCCTTGACTAGACGGACCTTAGTTGGCAAAGTAATGTCTCTACTTTTGAATATACTATCTAGGTTGGTCATAACTTTTCTTCCAAGGAGTAAGCGTCTTTTAATTTCATGGCTGCAGTCACCATTCAATCTAATTTCATTCCAAACACCAGGGTAGTGAAATCTCTATAACTATTCTTTGGTTTATTAAACTTAATATAGCTTGTCTTTTGGCTCACCGAGGAGACCAGTAAAGAAGAAGAAAGGATGCATTTCAGGGTAATAGGCAAGAGTTGAAAGAAAATGGGAAGAGGATTAAAGTGCATGTCTCACCAGGTGTGAGAGAGAAATTCCCTGGCATGGAATTAATGGAAGGAGAAGAGTGTGTTACTCTCTTCTGTGTGTATGTGCTCCTCATAAATGTTGCTTCTCATGTAAGGCCTTATAGAACATGGGAAATGAGAAGAACACAGGTGTGACATGCTATGATTTATATTCCTTAAGGGATCCCACTTGCTGCTGTGCTTGTTGGGGGAACATGAGGAATGGACTGGGCAGCAGCAGGGGCTATGGTGAGAAGCAGTCATATTCTGGGTATATTTTGAATCATCAAGTTTAGTGGATGGTGCTGATACATTCAGTCCAGTGGACTGGTTAAAAGAACATAAGATAAAGTCAGGAGAAAGCTCTTTGTCTGGGGTGTATGGAAAATGTAGATGTTCACGGGCTTCTTGTCCTACATTGACTCTTAGCAGCAGAGCTGCAGCAGGCTGAATGGGGGGGGCATTTGGGCTCTGGATTGGGCTCATCCACTGGCACATTGGAAGAGAACGCTCATTGCTCTAGACTTACATTCAACAAACACTTATTGCAAGCCTACTGTGTGCCAGGCAGCATGCTGAATCCTGGGAATAGTGACAAGCTAGTGAACAAGGTCACCTCACAACACTTAACTTCTTAACACTTAACAATCTAACTACTACGTTGCTTTATGGACATGAGTACAAAACTTCCCGCTTTCTTGTGCATGCATGCTCAGTGGTTTCAGTCGTGCAACTCCATGGACTGTAGCCCATCAGGCTCCTCTGTCCATGGGATTCTCCAGGCAAGAATACTGGAGTGGTTGCCATGCCCTTCTCCAGGGGATTTTCCCAACCCAGGGGTAGAACCTCATCTCCCATATCTCCTGTATTGCAGGCAGATTTTTTACCCACTGAGCCACCTAGGAAGTCTATGTTTTCTCACTTGTACTCAATTTTTCTCATGCTTTTGCCTCTCATCAAAATGCTTTCTTTTCTCTGAGGTCTACTTTCACCTATCATATCCTTCTCTGGTTCAGCTCCCAGGTTTTCTTCGTGAAGCCTCCCTGACTTTTTATCTTTAATTTGCAAAGCCCTTTTTGATACCTTTCCTATAATACTCATTACACTAGAATATGCTTTTTATATACACGACTCTCCTCTCTTAGTAAACTGAAAGTTCCTTGAGCCTGAGTCTTGCCACTCATCTTTACATCGGCCAGAGCACTTGGCACATACTTGATCCCCAGGAATTGACAAAAGAATGAATATATATTCCTAAGGGAGAGAGCACCAAGATAGAAGCACAAAGGACCAAGGGCATATGCAATGATAGGAGCAGCAGAAAAGAGAATTCAGAGGAAAAGAGAGAGAAGGAACAGTTGTGGACAGAGCAAATGCAGAAGGAAACAGTGTCGAGGAAGGGGAAAAAAAAATTAGTTGCTCAGTTATGTCTGACTCTTTGCAACCCTATGGACTGTAGCCTGCCAGCCTCCTCTGTCTATGGGATTCTCCAGGCAAGAATACTGGAGTGGGTAGCCATGAGAGGCAACAAACGAACAGAGCTGCCACTACCGTGAATCTCTACAAGGATGGTGTCACTGGAGATCAACTAGAGGACGTGGAGTGGAGGAACAGAGGCCAGTTGGTAGGTGGCTAACAAAGGGATGATGCAGTGAACGTGCCACACTCAAGTCAGCTGTCACTTTTTCTGGATTACTCTTTATCTGTATAACTCGTTTATTGGTTGTTCAAGGTATCTCTGTTTCTCAGGGTTCAGTGCAAGACACAGAAAGCAATCTAGGCATTTCCTATTGAAAGCACTGAGGAGAAGTCAGGAGGCTGCCAGTGGACTTTGGTTTTCAAGTTGAAATCACTGGTAGCATCCAGAGAACAGGCTACTGCTGCTGCTGCTAGTCAATGACCACCGCTGTGGCTCCAACTGCCTCAGCCCATGAAGCCGGACCCTGGAGGCCAGGCTGCAACACTCAGATTGCTTGGAGTTGACTGGTAGACACCGCCACAGCACACAGCCTCTGCTCATGTCTGCCTTCCAATCTACATGAGAGGGCTTCTAGCTCCTAAGAAAACTTGGAAGGGTCATTTCCAGCCTTCCAACATCTCCAAAAAGTAAGGGGCTGAAATGGGAGTTGAGAGCACTCACCCAGAGACATCCCACAGCAGCCCACATGGTCAGCTGAGGGGAGAGAGTCACGGCCACGTTACTGTCAATTGGATGGAGGTTCAGTGTGCCGGGGGCTGCCAACTTGCGTGTTCTCCAGGAACACTATCCTACCACCCGCCTTCAACTTCAGAATGTATGTCTCACTCCTGTGCAATTCCACAGTTCATTATTTTTTTCTTATAATATTGGTTACATTCTCCTGTTTTTTTTTTTTATTGTTAATTGGGTATATGTGGTTCTTCCTCACCAGATTACACATCTTCCCCCAAATATAAAAACTTGTGTCTTGGTCTAATCAGGCTGCTATAATAAAAGTACCATGAAAAACAGAAGTACCATAAACTGGATGGTTTATAAACAACAGAAATTAATTTCTCATGGTTCTGGAGGCTGGAGGGCCCACAATCAGAGCATTGGCAGATTTGGTGTCTAGTGAGAGTTAGCCCCCTACTGATGGCTGTTTCCTTTCTGTGTCCCTACATGCAGGGAGGGATGAGGGAGCACCCTGAGGTCTCTTTTTCGACGGCACTAATTCCAATCATGAGAGTTCTGACCTCATGAATTAATCATCTCCCAACAGCCCCCTTGCCTCCTAATACCATCACGTGGAGAGTTAAGTTACAACATATGAATTTGGAAGGGACACAGGCACTCAGACCAGAGCAGCTTTAGTCACAGAAACTGTTCTTTTATCATTGTTATTGTAGTCTTGGTTTATCTCATTCCTAAATCCTAGCAGTTCTGTGGGGCTCACCCTTGGCTTCTTAATTTTGTTGTTGTTGTCCAGTCGCTCAGTCATGTCCAACTCTTTGCGGCCCCATGGACTGCAGCCTGCCAGGCTTTTCTAACTCACTGTCTCCTGGCTTGCTCAAACTCATGTCCATTGAGTCAATGATGCCATCCAACCATCTCATCCTCTATCATTCTCTTTTCCTCCTGCCCTCAAGCTTTCCCAGGATCAGAGTCTTTCCCAATGAGTTGGTTCTTCACATCATGTGGCCAAAGTATTGGAGCTTCAGCTTCAGCATTAGTCCTTCCAATGAATATTCAGAATTGATTTCCTTTAGGATTGCCTGGTTTGATCTCCTTGCAGTCCAAGGGACTCTCAAGAATTAATAAATGATGCTTAATGCACTGTCTTTATAAATCATAACTCTTTCCTCCCAACACTTCCTGCTTCCCAATCCTCTCCCTCTCTCTAAGATTTCCCTCATATCATTCACCCTACCCTTAGGTCCCAGATACATGTTGTGGGAAAAGACAGCACTACTTTAAAAAAAAAAAAAAGTGAGTTCATCTATTTTAATGGAATAAGATGCTCAGTTTTCCCTGGGTAACCAAACATTTTCAGGCCACCCTGACTCCAGGGAGTGAATGACTCTAAGTCACTGGGGAGCTAATGTGCTGAGCACAGCTTGCAACTGCACAACTGTTGCCTTACTCTGTCTTTGAGGAGAATACTGCTGAAGATGAATGATGAGTTTACTGAGATCAACATCACTTCCCTTGTCCCATGCAAAACCTTGATGTGGCTGCCAATATTTTCAAATTAGCTTATGACTGTGGCTATAAAGTGTGTGTGTGTTAAGTCACTTCAGTCAAGTCTGACTCTGCGACCCTATGGACTGTAGCCTGGCTCCTTTGTCCATGGGATTCTCCAGTCAAGAATACTGGAGTGGGTTGCTATACCCTCCCTCAAGGGATCTTCCTGACCTAGGAATTGAACCTGTATCTGCCACGTCTCCTGGATTGGCAGGCGGGCTTTTTTTTTTTTACCACTAGTTCCATCTGGGAAGCTGTGGCCATAATATATTAACATTATTCTATGGACTTGCTATAAATACTGTATCAGTTCAGTCACTCAGTTGTGTCCAACTCTTTGTGACCCCATGGACTGTAGCATGCCAGGCCTCCTTGCCTATCACCAACTCCCAGAGCTTACTCAAACTCATATCCATTGAGTCAGTGGTGCCATCCAACCGTCTCATCCTCTGTCATCCCCTTCTCCCGCCTTCTATTTTTCCCAGCATCAGGGTCTTTTCAAATGAGTCAGTTCTTCACATCAGGTGGTCAAAGTATTGGAGTTTCAGCTTCAGCATCAGTCCTTCCAGTGAACATTCAGGACTGATTTCCTTTAGGATGGACTGGTTGGATCTGCTTGCAGTCCAAGGGACTCTCAAGAGTCTTCTCCAACACCACGGTTCAAAAGCACCAATTCTTCATCACTCAGCTTTCTTTATAGTCCAGCTCTCACATCCATACATGATTATATACTGAAAACTATATGAAATCTTTACACTCTGAACAAAGTATGATTATACTGAACAGACAGCCTTTTCTCTGACTTCACGGGTGGCTGCCTTAGACAGTTTTCCCCACAGTGAGGAGGGTGGAGAGAGGTCTTCAGAGAGCAGGAGCCAGGCCTTCTGCTGAGTACTGGGGTTGGGTGCCCAGACCTTTGCACAGCTGCTCTTACAAGAGAAGCAACGTGGTGTTCTGTGCATTTAACGTGCCACAAAGATATTTTCTTAGTGTTGGAAGATACAACAATAAAACACTGACAGCTGAATTTGGAGGCCAGATGGTTTGATTATGATTTCTCAGACCGAGGTGTCTGATTTGCCTGTGTCTAAATTTACTTCCAGCAGGAGGTGGTGGGCATCTGAGGAATTTGGGGACAGACAGCTCATTCCTTTGAATGAGAAGCAGCAAGTCTAGATCAAAGGTGAGTCCATGGGGAGGGGTTGCTTACAAAGCGGTTTCAACCTGAGGAAAGAACTTGTCTCCAGTGGGTGGAGAAGGAAGCCCACGGACATGGGCAGGCTCTTTATCTCAGTATAGAGTGGAGGTCTTAGAGGGAGTGGGCTGGCCTCTACACAACTGCTTGTCTCTGCTAGGTTTGGAAGCTCCTAGTCCTCGGAGCATGGTTCCAGGGGAGCCGTGCCAGGTAAGGTCCAGGGATGCCCAGGAGCATACAAGACCAAGCGGTCTCTTCCTGTGAGAGCTCAGCTCCATGGCAACGCACCAGGATGTCCCAGCTCCGAGCCCACTTCCCTACCACTGCCTTGAATTATTCATCAGCTTCTGCAGAAGAACAAAAGAGTCATTCCATTTCTCCAGAACTGACTGTCCTCAGGGAAACTTAAAATTCATCACTAACATCCTGAACTCCCATGCACTTGAGGAAGGGACAGCAAATTGTGCCATCAAACCCTCCCCCCTCGCCCCCGGCTTCCAGCCTGGCTGAGTCCTGCGGAGCCGGTGTCTCTGGCTACTTGGCTCTTTACGCTGGACTTTGCTCCTCTGATCACTGATCCTTAGGACAGGCGTGTATCCCAGGCCTCCCAGTGGGTCACTTTGACGTCTCAGTAGGCACTGGGGGTGGGGGCAGATGCCCTGGCTAGGCCCTAGGGCCACGCTCGGTAGGCTTCCCTTCAGAGAAGCTCCACTCCTGGGTCTGGGCCTTCCCGCTTCACAGAACACTAACAGGAGGCACAAAAGAGGCTTTGTCTCCCCAGTAGGGACCCCACCCCCTTTCTTTTAACTCAAGACCTTGACTCTTAGTTCACCAAGGAAATACAACACCTCAGGCAGAACCTGCTCACTTCCTCTGCCTCTAAACTTACTCAGAGAGGCACCCATTGTCTTCACACCAGTCTCTTCTCTTCCTGACTCCAAGGAATCTTTTTTCTCAAACACTACTGTCTCTAGCTACATTCTTTGCTTAAACACCCGGGCCCTCTACTAAAACCCCACTAGCTTATGTTCAGTCTCCTCTCACAGAGTGGCAGTGTGGCCTGTGGATTTGGGAGCTGGAAGCCTGGGCTGGGCACCTGTGCTGCCCCCAACCAGCCTTGTGACAAAGGGCAGCTGCAGGATGACCCCACCATTGGGGTAGTTCAGCAACTGTCAGGGTTTCTGGCAGATAATAGCACCCTCTGAAGATCAGTGTTAGAGCAGTCCCCAGCAACCTCACTAACAGCGCCTGTCACTGTGGTGGCCAATCTGAGATCAAACTCTGAAACAAGTGCCAACGTTTATCAGCAAGCACGCACAGAACTGTCACCCACGATCTGATTTTATAAGCTTGATTTGGCTCAGCTCCATCCTCAAACATGCCAATAGGACCCTTCAAAAAGGAGTTACTTTAGAGGGCAGAGAAAAGAGAATCCTCATACACTGTTGGTAGGAATGTAAACTAGTGCAGCCACTATGGAAAAATAGTATGGAGGTTCCTCAGATCACTAAAAATAGAGTAGCCATATGATCCAGCAGTCTTACTCCTGGGCATATATCCAGACAGACCTCTAAGATACATGTACTCCAGCGTTCATTGCAACACTATTTACAACAGCCAAGACATGTAAGCAACTTAAGTGTCCATTGACAGATGAATAGATAAAGAAGATGTGGTATATATACACAGTGGAATACTTATTTAGCCATAAAAAAAGGATGAAATAATGCCATTTGCGGCAACATGGGTGGACTAGACATTATCATACTAAGTGAAGTTAAGTCAGACAGAGAAAGACAAATGCCATATGATATCACTTACATGTGAAATCTAAAATATGATACAAATTAATATATTTATGAAACAGCAATAGACTCAAGACAGAATAAAACCTATGGTTATCAAAGGGGAAAGAAGATGGGGAGGAATAAATTAGGAGTTTGGGATTAGCAGATACACAGTCACATATAAAATAGATATACAATAAGAACCTACTGTATAGCACAGAGAACTATACTCAGTACCCTACTGTTGTTGTTCAGGCACTCAGTCATGTCCAACTCTCTGTCACCCCATGGACTGCAGCACACCAGGCTTCCCTGTCCTTCATGAGTTTGCTCAAACACATGTCCATTGAGCTGGCGATGCCATCCAAACATCTTGTCCTCTGCCATCCCCTTCTCCTCTTGCCTTCGATCTTTCCCAGAATCAGGGTCTTTTCCAATGAGTCAGATATTCATATCAGGTGGCCAAAGTATTGAGCTTCAGCTTAAGTTGAAGTGCTTCCAAAGAATATTTAAGGTTGATTTCCTTTAGGAATGACCGGTTTGATCTCCCTGCAATCCAAGGGACTCTCAAGAGTTTTCTCCAGCACAACAGTTTGAAAGCATCAACTACACAAAGGCACTCAGCCTTTTTCATGGTCCAACTCTAACATCCATATATGACTACTGGAAAAACGAGCTTTGACAAGACAGACCTTTGTTGGTAAAGTAATGTCTCTGCTTTTTAATATGCTGTCTAGGTTTGTCACAGCTTTTCTTCCAAGGAGCAAGTATCTTTTAATTTCATGGCTGTAGTCACCAGCCGCAGTGATTTTGGAGCACAAGAAAATAAAGTCTCTCACTGTTTCCATTGTTTCCCCATCTATTTGCCATGATGTGATGGGGTCAGATGCCATGATCTTAGTTTTCTGAATGTTGAATTTTAAGCCAGCTTTTTCACTCTCCTCTTTTGCTTTCATCAAGAGGCTGTTTAGTTCCACTTAACTTTCTGCCATAAGGGCGGTGTCATCTGCATATCTGAAGATGTTGATATTTCTCCCAGCAATCTTGATTCCAGTTTGTGCTTCATCCAACCTGGCATTTCCAATGATGTACTCCGCATATAAGTTAAATAAGCAGGGTGACAATATACATCCCTGACATACTCCTTTTCCAATACTCCACACTCCTTCCTGACATGCATACAGGTTTCTTAGCAGTAAGGTAAGGTGGTCTGGTTTCCCATCTCTTTAAGAATTTTCCACAGTTTGTTGTGATCCACACTGTCAAAGGCTTTAGCGCAGTCAATGAAGCAGATGTTTTTCTGGGATTCTCTTGCTTTTTCTATGATTTAACGGATGTTGGCAATTTGACCTCTGGTTCCTCTGCCTTTTATAAACCCAAATGTGAACATCTGGAAGTTCACATTTCACATACTGTTGAAGCCTACCTTGGAGGATTTTGAGCATTACCTTGCTAGCATGTGAAATGAGTTCAATTATGCGGTAGTTTGAATATTCTTTCGCGTTGCTCCTCTTTGCGACTGGAATGAAAACTGATCTTTTCCAGTCCATGGCCACTGCTGAAGTTTTCCAAATTTGTTGGCAAATTGAGTGCAGCACTTTAATAGCATCATTTTTTAGGATTTGAAGTAGGTCAGCTGGAATTCCACCACCTCCACTAGCTTTGATCATAATGATACTTTCTAAGGCCCATTTGACTTCACACTCCAGGATGTCTGGCTCTAGGTGAGTGATCACACCATCATGGTTATTCAGATCATTATGATCTTTTTTGTACAGTTCTGTGTATTCTTGCAACCCCTTCTTCTGCTTCTGTTAGGTCTATACCGTTTCTGTCCTTTATTTTGCTATCTTTGCATGAAGTGTTCCCTTGGTATCTCTAATTTTCTTGAAGAGATTTCTAGTTCCTCCCATTCTATGGTTTTCCTCTATTTCTTTGCATTGTTCACTTAGGAAGGCTTTCTTATCTCTCCTTGCTATTCTTTGGAACTCTGCATTCAGATGGCTATATCTTTCCTTTTCTCCTTTCCTTTTCACATCTCTTCTTTTCATAGCTATTTATAAGTCCTCCTCAGAGAACCATTTTACCTTTTTGTATTTCTTTTTCTTGGGAATGGTGTTGATCACTGCCTCCTGTACAATGTTACGAATCTCCATCCATAGTTCTTCAGGCACTCTATCAGATCTAATCCCTTGAATCTATCTGTGACTTACACTGTATAATCATAAGAGATCTGATTTAGGTCATACCTGAATAGCCTAGTGGTTTACTCTACGTTCTTCAATTTAGGTCTGAATTTTGCAATAATGAGTTCATGATGTGAGCCACAGTCAACTCCAGTCTTGCTTTTGCTCACTGTATAGAGCTTCTCCATCTTTGGCTGAAAAGACTATAATCAATCTGATTTCGGTATTGACCATCTGGTGATGTCCATATGTCTAGTTGTTTCTTATATTGTTGGAAGAGGGTGTTTGCTATGACCAGTGTGTTCTTTTGGCAAAACTCTGTTAGCCTTTTCCCTGCTTCATTTTGTACTCCAAGGCCAAATTTGCCTGTTGTGAGATATCTCTTGACTTCCTACTTTTGCATTCCAGTCCCCTATGATGAAAATGACATCTTTTTTGGGTGTTAGTTCTAGAAGATCTTGTAGGTCTTCATAGAATCATTCAACTTCAGCATTACTGTTGGGGCATAGACTTGGATTACTGTGATATTAAATGGTTTGCCTTGGAAATGAACCAAAATCATTCTGTCATTTTTGAGATTGCACCCAAGTATTGCATTTCAGACTCTTTTGTTGACTATGAGGGCTACTCTGTTTTTTCTAAGGGATTCTCGCCGACAATAGTAGATATAATGGTCATCTGAATTAAATTTGCCCACTCCTGTCCATTAGTTCACTTATCCCTAAAATGCCAATGTTCACTCTTGTCATCTCCTGTTTGACCACTTCCAATTTACCTTGATCCATGGACCATAATGGAAAAGAATATATATATATATATATATATACACATATACACACACACATATAGTAGTTGTACACCAGAAACTAACCCAACATTGTAATTCAACTATACTCCAATTATCGAGTCACTTCAAGTTCAAGGGAGCAATACTTGGACAGCATATGTTTTATGCGCTCAGTTGTGTCAGACTCTTTGTGACCCCATCAACAGTAGCCCACCAGGTTCCTCAGTCCATGGAATTATTCAGGTGATAATACTGGAGCAGACTGCCATTTTCTACTCTGGAGGACAGCCTAACCACCCAACAAAGACTGGGGAGAGGGGTTTTGGGAACATGACTACCTCTGGGGCATGAATTACTGATCAGCAGACTTCAGCTGCTAACTGGTAATTAGCAGACTTCAACTCTTTGTGACTCCAAAGCCTGCAGCCTGCCAGGCTCCTCTGTCCATGGACTGAGGTTCTCCAGGCAAGAATACTGGAGTGGGTAGCCATTCCCTTCTCCAGGGGATCTTCCTGATCCAAGGATCAAACCCAGGTCTCCTGCCTTGCAGGCAGATTCTTGGCTGTCTGAGCCACCAGGGAAGCCCAAATGGCACACACAAACAGCATACTGGTGGCTGCACTGAAATATGTTAAAGTAAATGATCACACACACCGCATCAGTGTAAACGACTTCAGCTCTCTGCCTCTGTTTCCTCACTCTGGAAAATGACAACAATTATGATACCTACCTCACAGCGATATTGGGAGGATCGAATGAATTATTTAATACACAGAAAACATTTAAGATAGAGCCTGGAATATAGTAAATACTCCATAAATATGATTGCTATTCCTACACTTCTTGAAACTCACTTATTCCCATCAACCACAGTACTCTTGCTTCCATCTCACCTTCCTGTTTATATATATCCTTTGCTGCTAAACTTTTTCAAAAGCTAACCTTTATTCTATGTCTCCACTCAATCAATTTTACATCTACCTCAATTTTCCACCTAACCCTACCTTTCCATCACATTTCTTATTTAATTCCTCAAACATTTGTTAATCTCATAACAATTGTATCTTGTGCTGGGTGCTAGGAAGGGTTTCAAGAGGTTTATTTGACAAAATCTAACCCCTTAAGAGGCTCACGATAGAGTTAAGAGGGGAAAAAAAAGCACAGCTCTAAATGCCTTCAAGGCCAGGGTCTCCTCCCAAAATGTGATTTTAAAGTAGAAGTAGTACTGTTCATATGTCACTCATGGAAATGACTCACTGTCCCCAGGAGAACACACATCAGTCTTCACAGTCCTAAGAATTGTGAGGTTCCAAAAATAGAAGAAGAGATCAAATAGTGCAGTATTCTCTCAGTTCCAGGGTGTTTTATGTTCGACACAAAACTACTTTCTACAGTAGTTTAAGAACCCTACCCCCAAAAACAAAACCCAATCAAATGACAGGTTTAAGTGTAAGTTAAAATTGTCCTTGAGTAGCAGCAGAATTAGTTACTGTCTAGCTTGAATGTAACAGCCATGCCTGGGGACATGAGGACAACAGAGAAGTGTCTAGTCAGTATCTGGGCCAAAATTGCTGATGACTGTGTAGCCTCCAGCAAGCTGAGACAGACACCCCCAAAATTCCATAAGAAGATAATTCCTAGAACACAGCAGGATGGTCTAAATTATTCCCTATTTTAATTTAGAAAGAGTTAAAATTGGTGTAAGAATACTAAAAATATCAAACAACAGGATTAACATTTTGTGTTCAGTTCAGTTCAGTAGGGTATGGTATTTTATTTGGTATTTGGGGTAATTTGGCCTATCTGAGTTATAAATAAGCCAGTGCTAAAATGTCAGTTTAAAGTGTTAACAGTGTAACTAATTCACATTTTTGATTTTAGGTAGCTATTGTACTGTTTTATATAGTATTGAAATATCCAAGAAACCTTAAGCTTCATCACACTTATAAGACTGTGACTTATTAATTCTTTAAGAGGTTATTTGTGTATTTGGGATGTTTTGGTAAATCAGGCATTTGAATTACTTAAAAAGGAAACCAAATGTATTCAATTTGTATGTGCAGTTGAACACATTTAAAGTAGTTTAGCTGAATTTGTAAATGATACAACATTTAATCTAAGACCTTCAAAAGTGATTTTTCAAATTTTTGAGATACATAAATCCTAATCTATTTATAAGCAGAATTTGAGAGATGTACTTGGGTTTCAAGTATGTAGCTTGATAAGTTAAACTTTAGTGAAATTGAAAGTATTAGTTGCTCAGTCATGTCCGACTCTTAGCGACCCCATGGACTGTAGCCCACCAGGCTCCTCTGTACATGGAACTCTCCAGGTGAGAATACTGGAGTAGGTAGCCATGCCCTTCTTTAGGGGATCTTCCTGACCCAGGGATTGAACCCAGGTCTCCTGCACTGCAGGCAGATTCTTACTGTCTGAGCCACCAGGGAAGCCAACATTAAACCTTAAAGAAATAAAAACACAAAAAGCTAACCCCCTAAATAATATCTTTCCCACAGGAACTGCTGTAAAGTCATTAAAGCAATTAAACAATTATCTTATATTCATCTTGCCTTTGCCTTCTAAATCCTTATAAAACTACTTGGGTGTATGTCTCAGCTCTCTAATAAGCTCATTTGTGGCATATACTCAATCACCTATTGCTGCTGTATCCCCCTGGGGACCAGAACCATGATAGAGTTCTCAGAGAATGATCTCTTCTTCTCCAACTCTACATAATAAGTGCTGAAATACAAGATCTAAGATGGCAATTCTTTTAGTCTCAGGACTTTTTAGTGCTCTAAAAAGTTATTAGAAATGTCAAAGCTTTTGTAACAACGTTAGATTATATCTATTATTATTTACTATAACAGAAATTAAAACTGGGAAACCTTTAAAACATAAGAACACAAAAGCATACATTCTACTTTTCATCAAGCTAAGATGTCATGATGTGTCATGGAGCCTCTGGATAATTCCTTGGTACACTTGAAGGAAACCAGAGAGTGTCATTCTAAAACATGCCTCTTTGACACAGTATTTATCTTGAGCTGAAGGCAATTAAGAAGCAGTAAACATAGAAAAAGCTTCCACCCACTGCCATCAGCCTAAAGGCAGGAAAAAGTTTCTTCTTTTACTGGAGACAGACTCTTATCAGTCCAGTAATGGCACCAGAGGAATCTACAAATAAACCATATTAAATTAACCCTTATCTTTCTAGTCATTTCTTTGCTATTCTTATATTTAACCCAAACTTCCCGGTCTTGTCAATTCTTCACAGATGTACTGTTTCTTTGTCTGAAAGGGATAAAAGCTTTCTGCTCTGGCACTTCAGGTATTTAGTCTCTTGTGAAGGCTCCCACGTACATGTAAAAATTCAAGGGATTGTATATGCTTTCCCCCTCTTAATCTGTCTTTGTCAGTTTACTTTTCAGATCCAACCAGGGACCCTAAGAGGGTTGAGGAAAACATTTTCCTCCATTACACACTCATAAGAGAATGAAGATTTTAAAAAATATCATTATGGGAATAGTTTTGACCTCATGGATCATCACGAAGAGTTGAACACGACTGAGCGACTTCCCTTTCCCTTTTCACTTTCATGCATTAGAGAAGGAAATGGCAACCCACTCCAGTGTTCTTGCCTGGAGAATCCCAGGGCCAGGGGAGCCTGGTAGGCTGCTGTCTATGGGGTTGCACAGAGTCGGACACGACTGAAGCGACTTAGCAGCAGCAGCAGCATGAATCTCACACCCCACCCTGAGGTCCACTGACCTAAAAGGCCTAGTACAGTGAGACCCTCTCATCATAAAGGCGACTTTGCATCTCATTAAGCAAAGGGCAGATTGGGAAGGTTGCTATTTTAACTTCAACCTGGAGATGACTTTTCACACTCTTTTGCTTTCTTTGTGGCCTTCAGAGCTCTGGGGACCCCATGGCTCGAGCTGCCTGAAGAACCTCCAGGGCATCCCAGCTGGCCTCAGACCATCCCTCCCAACCACCCTGTTCCTGCCAGACCAGGATCAGGGTCCACACTCCCAGACACAGCCAGTCCTTAGGACAACAGGGTGCCCCAGAGAAAGAAACTTCTGGAGCCACTGGGAAACAGACTTCTACAGGACTGGCTTTTCCTTAGACCCAGAGAATCCTTCTGCCCAAACAGCCTTTATGGCAAACATCCTACATGAGTGGCAAGATTCCAGGGAGGTACAGGAAAGTAGGATGAGACATGCAGAGCAGGCAGCGCCGACAGAGGGTAGATGAGGCCAGGAGAGGGGTAAGCCATCACCACTGACAGGAATGCTGAGAGGCTCCATCTGTGCCTGGGTGCCCAAGCCTGGAGGAGCCCAAGCTTGGAAGAGGCCAAGTTCTCAGAGTCAAGGCCCAAGGCCCTGACGGCTAACAGAATAACCCACGTTCTCCCAACCATTCCATCACCCACATCTTTTCAGCTAAATGGCACTTTCACCGAGATGGCAGCATCCCAGTAAGTCTATTACCCCCCCACTCCCATACCCACTCCCATACCCCACTCCCATTCTTCTGTAGGATTGTGAGCAGTACGGGATGACTGGGGGGGCACACTTACAGTCAGAATCCACAAGCAGAGTCCATTGTCACGCCCATTCACATCTGAGCAAGCACTCTGGAGAATGAACTGTTCCAGCTCAGGTCCATCAGTTTCCTATCCTCTCAGAAAGCAGACAAGACATCCTGAAAGCAAAGCAGAGTCAGCTCAGAAGTGTCACGGGCTGAAACCCCATCTCCTGGCAAAATGGCAGCATGGACTGGCACCTCTCTGCCACCCCCTTCCCTTTCTGCATTTTTCTCCCACCTCTCAGGCCAGCGATCTATGAAATACTTTGTTCTGGGAACTCTTAACATTCTTGGAAAAATTATATATCCTCACACATTTTTAAGTTAACAATATAACATTTTTATGGCAAGTTTATATAATTGAGAAATATATAACTTCTGGCACACGGACTTTTAAAATTGTTAAATCACTCAATTAAATGCATGAAATATCTACCTTCATCTATTTGAAAAACACATGAACAAGCTCTTTTTTAACAGTCAGAAATTTTCCATCATTTATGTTCCTTGCACTCATATTTCCATCTATGTTACCCGCAGAATCTTGCCTTAGTACAATATACTTTTAAGCTTAGAAATATTTTATTGATTACCATATCATAATTCTTGGCAATAAATATGCACATAATTTAAAGTTTTACATATTAAATTTTCTAGATTCAATCCTTATGCTATTATTACTTCAATACTGAAAAAGATAAAATTCCCTGCACCCATAAGACTCTACATGTTAATCAATATTCTAGACTGATTTATCATTACAATTTATACTGGTATATATTTGAGTGAAATAAATGATTATGATTCTAAGATAAA
>SJYQ01018619.1:79136-103425 GCA_006410935.1 Redunca redunca
GTAGTTTGAGCATTCTTTGGCATTGCCTTTTTGGAATTGGAATGAAAACTGCTCTTTTCCAGTCCTGTGGCCACTGCTGGGTTTTCCAAATTTGCTGGCATATTGAGTGCAGCACTTTCACAGCTTCATCTTTCAGGATTTGAAACAGCTCAACTGGAATTCCATCACCTCCTCTAGCTTTGTTCGTAGTGATGCTTTCTAAGGCCCACTTAACTTCACTTTCCAGGATGTCTGGCTCTAGATTAGTGATCACACCATCATGATTATCTGGGTCGTGAAGATCTTTTTTGTACAGTTCTTCCGTGTATTCTTGCCACCTCTTCTTANTCTTAATATCTTCTGCTTCTGTTAGGTCCAGACCATTTCTGTCGTTTATTGAGCCCCATCTTTGCATGAAGTATTCCCTTGGCATCTCTAATTTCCTTGAAGAGATCTCTAGTCTTTCCCATTCTGTTGTTTTCCTCTATTTCTTTGCATTGATCGCTGAAGAAGGCTTTCTTATCTCTTCTTGCTATTCTCTGGAACTCTGCATTCAGATGCTTATATCTTTCCTTTTCTCCTTTGCTTTTCACCTCACTTCTTTTCACAGCTATTTGTAAGGCCTCCCCAGACAGCCATTTTGCTTTTTTGCTTTTCTTTTCCATGGGGATGGTCTTGATCCCTGTCTCCTGTACAATGTCATGAACCTCAGTCCACAGTTCACCAGGCACTCTATCTATCAGATCTAGGCCCTTAAATCTATTTCTCACTTCCACTGTATAATCATAACGGATTTGATTAAGGTCATACCTGAATGGTCTAGTGGTTTTCCCTACTTTCTTCAATTTGAGTCTGAATTTGGCAATAAGGAGTTCATGATCTGAGCCACAGTCAGCTCCTGGTCTTGTTTTTGTTGACTGTATAGAGCTTCTCCATCTTTGGCTGCAGAGAATATAATCAATCTGATTTCGGTGTTGGCCATCTGGTGATGTCCATGTGTAGAGTCTTCTCTTGTGTTGTTGGAAGAGGGTGTTTGCTATGACCAGTGCATTTTCTTGGCAAAACTCTATTAGTCTTTGCCCTGCTTCATTCCACATTCCAAGGCCAAATTTGCCTGTTACTCCAGGTGTTTCTTGACTTCCTACTTTTGCATTCCAGTCCCCTAGAATGAAAAAGACATCTTTTTTGGGTGTTAGTTCTACAAGGTCTTGTAGGTCTTCATAGAACCATTCAAATTCAGCTTCTTCAGCATTACTGGTTGGGGCATAGACTTGAATAACTGTGATATTGAATGGTTTGACTTGGAAACGAACAGAGATCATTCTGTCGTTTTTGAGATTGCACCCAAGTACTGCATTTCAGACTCTTTTGTTGACCATGATGGCTACTCCATTTCTTCTGAGGGATTCCTCCCCGCAGTAGTAGATATAACGGGCCGTCTAGTCAAGGTTATGGTTTTTCCAGTGGTCATGTATGGATGTGAGAGTTGGACTGTGAAGAAAGCTGAGTGCCAAAGAATTGATGCTTTTGAACTGTGGTGTTGGAGAAGACTCTTGGGAGTCCCTTGGACTGCAAGGAGATCCAACCAGTTCATTCTAAAGTAGATCAGTCCTGGGTATTCTTTGGAAGGACTGATGCTAAATCTGAAACTCCAATACTTTGGCCACCTCGTGTGAAGTTGATTCATTGGAAAAGATTCTGATGCTGGGAGGGATTGGGGGCAGGAGGATAAGGGGAAAACAGAGGATGAGATGGTTGGATGGCATCACCGACTCAGTGGATGAGTTTGAGTGAACTCAGGGAGTTGGTAATGGACAGGGAGGCCTGGCGTGCTGCAATTCATGGGGGCGCAAAGAGTTGGACATGACTGAGCAACTGAACTGAACTGAATTGAAATATTCATTGGAAGGACTGATGCAAAAGCTGAAGCTCCAGTACTTTGGCCACCTGATTAAAAGAGGTGACTCATTGGAAAAGACCCTACTGTTGGGAAAGATTGGAGTCAGAAGAGAAGGGGCTGACAGAAGATGAGACTGTTGGATGGTATCACGGATTCAATAGACATAAGTTTGTGCAAACTCTGGGAGATAGTGAAGGACAGGGAAACCTGATGTGCTGCAGTCCATGGGGTTGCAAAGAATTGGATACAACTTAGTGACTGAACAACAATAGACACACTCAGTGGATAAAGAATCCTCCTGCATTGCAGGAGACACAGGGAACTCAACTTGGATCCCTGGGATGGGAAGACCCCTGGAGAAAAAAATGGCAACTCATTTCGGTATTCTTGCCAGAAAAAAATAGAATGGACAGAGGAGTCTGGTGGGCTACAGTCCAATGGGTTGCAAAGAGTCGGACATGACTGAGTGACTAAGCATGCAGACAGACAGACAGACAGACACACACACACACACACACACACACACACACACAGAAATGTATTCAAGAACCAGCTCACAGCTTTTTTTCAACTGAAGTATAGTTGTTGTACTGTACTATAGTGAAGGACAGGGAAACCTGTTGAGCTGTAGTCCATGGAGGTTGCAAAGAGTTGGACACGACTTAGTGACTGAACAACAACAAAGGTCAAAGGTGAGGTGGGAAATGAGAACTAGCAGAACATCCAGGATCTGCCTTCAGAGGCATCAGTTTTGAGAAATAACACAGAGGGAAATGGGGATCTGGAAATTCTCTTGAAATTCTGTGCACACATCCCAGTGTCCATTTCCTTCAAGCCAAGATCTCAAGCCCCCATTTCAACAGGGCATCCAGAGTCATCTTCCAAGTTCCATTTGCTCAGTTCTTATTCTCCTTCCTCCTCTTTCCCCATCCTCAGTCATCCAGGCTCAATCCTTGTTCTCAAGGACCTCAGATCTTGCTTTCTGATTGTTGCACAGTAAGATGCGCAGGTTAGTGAACTGAGATGGTCCAGATACTCCATTAACAACAGAAAGGGAAACCATTTCTAAAGGCCTTGCTCTGGTTGGTGAAGTAGGTGAGGACATTCCTGTCGTCCTACCTCCTATGATCTTTCTGCATTCTTTCCCATCTCCTGGGGCCTCAGAGTTTCAAGACACTATAAGCTGCAGATCCCAGAGGTACCAACCAGAAATGCCTCCTGAATATCACCTATTTTTTACCTCTGAATCCCTCAAAAGGCTCTCTGGAGCCCAGCTTCTGGAAGGGGTGACTTAGGAAAGAGGATGCCACTCAGCAAAACATGTTCCCTTGGCATCCTCTCATTTTCTCTTGCAAACTTCTCCCATCTCGCCTCCCACACTGTGTCCTCCCTTGCCCTCCCCAAATCTCTCCCAGGCAGGTATTTTTAGGTTCAGGGGCCTCCCTTGCTGGCAAGCAGAGAAAAGCAATGCCCAAGCACCTGGATTCCCTGGGGTGTCCTTGACTCAGAAACCAAGGGGTTCCTTCTTCTTCAGGTCCCAGCCTGACAGCTCAAGAAGTGTTGAGAAGTCCCTGGAAGTGCAGCTGTTAGATCTGAGTGGTTGATCTGTTGAATAATTTTGTAGCTATAAAAGAAATAATTTACTTATAATCTTATCAAATTGTAGTTTATAGACTGCTTAGCAAGGCCATTAACCACATTACTGCATGTTATGCTGAACAAAATATATAACGACTTCCTGGGGCAACAAAGACATTTTTATGTATTAAGTGGTATGTCAGTATCATTATCCTCATTTTACACATGAGAAATAACATGTTAGCCTAATTCACACAGTAAATATCTGATAAAGAGGAAGTGTGAGCTTGGGTGTTTCTTTTACCTGATTCCAAAGCCACGCTTGTCTATGGCTCTGCCATAGACACTGCCACTGCCTCTCAGCTTCCTAGCCTGGCTTTCGGGGCCCTTAACAATTTGCCCCTCTCCTGCCGTTCACATCTTCTTTCCCTTACATAGTTTCACACTTAGTGGCTTGGGGTGGTACTGTCACTCAGTCGTGTCTGACTCTTTGTGACTCTATGGACTGTAGCCCGCCAGGCTCCTCTGTCCATGGGATTCCCCAGGCAACAATACTGGAGTGAGTTGCCATTTCCTCCTCCAGGGGATCTTCCCAACTCAAAGATCGAACCTGAGTCTCCTGCATTGGCAGGCAGATTCTTTATCACTACATCACCTGGGAAGACATACATCCCTTCCTATACCCAGGGTATACCCAAGGTAAGAGGCAAAATATATGATAATCAACAAGGCAAACACCATCTAACAATAGATAGCTGGAAAGGCTCAAATTTCAGCCCTGCATGCTTATCAACTTCCATTCCTATTCTGAGGGTACCTGACATCCCACTTAGATTCATACTGTCCTCTTGACCTTGACATTCATGCCAAACCCACCCTCCATGCATTTTGGTTCTTGAGAAGGTTACATTCACTGGAGTTTTTAAAACTTGGATTCCCCCAAATAGGATATTTCTGAGTAAGAAGGGATTCCTAAATTGAGATTCCTAAAAGAGAATATGGAGTGGTGACATCCACCAAACAATGTAAGTTACTATGCCTGCTTTTCATAAATTTGTAATCTCTTTGGGTCAACTACACATAGAGTAATGATAACAAGACCTATCTTGGTATCTAGTTTCGAATAAGTAGTAAATGCTTGGGCTGCAAAGGGAAGGCTGCAGGAGTTGAGATCTGAGCTGGGCCTTGAAAATGTTGAGAATCTGGGGAGGAGGTGGAAGGTCTATTAACGAGGGCTAAGGGTGAAGCACCAGATAGAGTGCAGGATCAGAGACAGCCTGATTCCCATGGGCAAGACTGTGCCTCCCCCACACACCCATCTCTGTGCCGGACTGAGTCATAGCGCCCTTCTTTAACTGCACCACCGCTTCCTGCTACTGCCACTCCTTTCTCAGCTCTGAGGGGAGATGGAGGCTGGCTGTGTACAGCAGAGACTGCTAGTCAACATGCTATCCGCCCTCCCTTTTTTTCTGGAAATAAAACTTAGTGCTGGCCAAGAGGATATAAACAGAAGTGGTGTGCACCTTCTGGAAAATGTCCTTAAAGGGAAGTGGCTTATCCCCCTCGCCCACCCCCTTGTCTCCTTCCTGCCAACTGGAACACAGATGCTGTTGCTGAGGGTTATAGAGCCCAGATCCCTGACAACTTGAGTGCTTGGCAGCCCTGGACTGTCCCCAGACATCTTTTATGTGAGAAAGAAAAAAGCCACTGTTAAATTTTTTGTCCTTTGGATTTTCTTGTTTTTGTCATTTGAAGCTAAATCTAACATTAATTTTACACTCTACAATTGGCGCAGGTGCCACACAAGAAAAATGACTGGGTAATTTAACAAAAGGAAGAATTATTACTCTACTTAGAAGTTAGAAATGGAAATTAAAACCAGAAGAGGCCATTTTGTCTGCTAAATTCTACAAAAAGAAAAATGATCAAATTCAATGATGATAAGGCTTCAGGGAAATAGGTAGCCTGGTGACAGTGTTATAAATTGCTACAATCCTTCTGGAAATTACTAGACTTAGCTCACTTGCCTCAAGTAGGTTTCAGTACTATTAACCAGTGATCTAATTTTTTAAATATTGGGAAATATTGGAAAATCAATGAATTCAAGAGTAAAAATTTATAAAGATGATGACAGCAGAAAACCAAAACTGCCTACATAAGGTACTACAGGGAATGGTAAATGATAACATATTAATTTGATGGAGAACCATTTAAAAGAAATATATCAAATATCATAAAATAACTTGCAAGGGTACATTTAAAAATAATGTTACATTTTCAAAATACTTCAGAAAACTGAATAGACCTTGGGACGGCAGCTGTCAAATTATGGCTGTTTGCCCAGTCTTGGGCTTTCAATCAAGTTCAACCCATCCACACAACATCCAGCAAGAACTGATTGTCTCAGATCAGCTCCGTGCAAATTCCTGGTCTCGCTCTGTGCTGCTACCCTTCCTGTTCTTGCAGAAATGATTCCTTCCTGTTCATTTCTTTTGAAGCTGCCTTGTTCTAGAATTGGGGCTTTTATAAGGTGGTTTCCAGTGGAATATCTCAGGTGGCATATCTTCTAAGAATCTTAAGGGTATTGTTCCATGGCAGCCAAACATGTTCAAAATAGAGAGAATCATGGATGTGGTTTGAAGCATAGCAGACATGAGTGACAATAATAGAACACCTATGACATTTTAAAGAGAGTTGTACTAAAAAACAAAAACTATTGTAATATTCTGGACAAGACAAAACTACGGTGGTTGCCAGCATTTGTCGGGGATGAACAAGCAGAGCACAGAGGACTTTTAGCGCACCGAAAATACTCTGCATGATGCCATAATGAAGGAAGTGCATTGATATCATTATGTTGTTGTCATTCAGTCACTAAGTTGTATCCGACTCTTTGCATCCCCACAGGCTGCAGTGCACCAGGTTTCCCTTTCCTTCACCATCTCTGGAATTCTTCACCATCTCTGGAATCCTTCACCAGCTTCCAATCCTTCCCTATCTTCCTGAACCCCATTCAGATTCACATCCACGGAGTTGGTGATGCTATCTAACCATCTTAATACATTTGTTCAAAACCATAGAACATACAGCCCCATGAGTGAACCCTATGTAACTATGGACTCTGGGTGATGAAGATGTGTCAGTGCAGGTTCAGTGGTTGTGACAAATGTACCATCTGGAGGTGGATCAGAAAACAAAGATCGTGGCATCCAGTCCCATCACTTTATGGCAAGTAAATGGAGAAACAGTGGAAACAGTGTCAGACTTTATTTTGGGGGGCTCCAAAATCACTGCAGATGGTGACTGCAGCCATGAAATAAAAAGACACTTACTCCTTGGAAGAAAAGTTCTGACCAACCTAGACACCATATTAAAAAGCAGAGACATTACTTTGCCAACAAAGTCCGTCTAGTCCAGGCTATGGTTTTTCCAGTAGTCATGTATGGATGTGAGAGTTGGACTATAAGGAAAGCTGAGCACTTTTGAACTGTGGTGTTGGAGAAGACTATTGAGAGTCCCTTGGACTGCAAGGAGATCCAACCAGTCCATCCTAAAGGAAATGAGTCCTGGGTGTTCACTGGAAGGACTGATGCTGAAGCTGAAACTCCAATACTTTGGCCACCTGATGCAAAGAGCTGACTCATTTGAAAAGACCCTGATGCTGGGAAAGACTGAAGCCGAGAGGAGAAGGGGACGACAGAGGATGAGATGATTGGATGGCATCACTGGCTCAATGGATGTGAGTTTGAGTAAACTCTGGGAGTTGGTGACAGACAGGGAGGCCTGGCATGCTGCAATTCATGGGGTCGCAAAGAGTCAGACACGATTGAGTGACTGAACTGAACTGAACTGATGTATGGGGGACTATCCACAATTCTTTTAAAGACTGTCATCTCTCTATTTTGAGCATGATTGGCTGCCATGGAACAATACCCTTAAGATTCTTAGAAGATATGCCACCTGATAATGGGGGATTATGCTGGTAATGAGGGACTATACCAGGACTATGCATGTTTGGGGGTGGGGCTATATAGGAAATCTCTGCTCTGGTCCCTTAATTTTGCTATGAGCTGAAAACTGCTTTGGTGAAATAAAATCTAAATAAAAAACAAATAAAACCATAACCAGCTTGGAGTAAAAGGGTCTGAAATTTCATAAATTGCACTATAAGCCTTGGGCACCCAACTTTTTGTTTGAGTAGGAATTAGGCTCAAAAAGCTACTCGGGGGCCAACACAGGCTAGTTCTTATGGAAAAGGAATGCTGTCTCAGAAGACAGAGCCAAGAGCTGGACAGAGGCGCCAGGGGCAGTGAACAATGGGTTAGGAAATTACTTCTAGGGAAATCAGAACAGGGCAACCTGGCAACATATGCCTGGCAGGATCCCAGAATTCTTAGGCGTCAGTGTCACTACGTGCTTTCCCTTTAATTCTCTTTTTCAGTGGATGTATTTACTGCAATTGTCCTGTCCCTGGATTTCACTGTTTGTTGCATGTGTGCACAGCATATAACTTCTCTTTCGTTTACATGTTTCTAGATCCAAAAGAGTCACAGCCAAGAACTGCCTCACCCCCATTTGAGCTAGAAATCACAAGATTCTAGACTCTGAGCCTAACACTATAGTTAAATGAGACTTTGGGGGACCTTCAGAGGGAGAAAGTATATTTTGCACATGTTTTTGTTTTGTTTGTTCAGTTGCTAAGTTGTGTCCAACTCTTTGCGATCTCATGGACTCTAGCATGCCAGGCTTCCCTGACCTTCACCATCTCCCGGAGTTTGCTCAAATTCATGTCCATTTGAGTCGGTGACACTATCTAAGCATCTTATCTTCTGCTGCCCTCTTCTTTTGCCTTTAATCTTTCACAGCATCGGGGTCTTTTCCAATGAGTCAGCTCTTCACATCAGGAGGCCAAAATATTGGAGCTTCAGTTTCAGCATCAGTTCTTCCAATGCATATTGAGGGGGTTTTTTTTTTGGTTTTTTTTTTTTTAGGATTGACTGGTTTGATTTCCTTGCAGTCCAAAGGACTCTTAAGAGTCTTCTCCAGCACCACAAAGGGGCATAAATAATTGGAATTAGGGGGAAAGCTATTGTCTGCTTTCATAGTAATGGGCACCAAGGATTCATGCCTCCAGGTAGTCACTTCCCACCTTGACTTCAGTCTTGGCCAGTGACTTGTTTTGGTCAATGAGACATCAGTAAACATAGTGCAAGCTGAGACTTGAAGAAACACTTCTTATTGGGGCTTTCCCTCTCTTGCTGCTCCTATAGAGTCCTTCTACCACCAGACTAATCTACAGAGGATGAGAGATCACATGGAAAGAGGCCCCAAGCTGTCCCAGCCATCTCAACTGAGGTCTCAAAGATGTGAGTGAACCCCACTCCAGCCCAGCTGATCCAGAGTAGAAGAAACATCGAGTTATCCCATAGAATCATATTTGTTGTGTTAAGCAATAAAGGTTTAAGATTTCTTTTTAATCAACTAACCCAAGAAGATTCAAGCTGGGGTAAATCCAGCATATGAAAGATGGGGAAGGTAAATTTGAAGAGGAGAAATCTCTGGGGAAAATAGATGTAATATGTGGGCAGTCTCCCAAGACAAACAAAAGCAGGTTCACTGAGGGAGATCATACTATGGTGCATGGAGAGCCAAGAAGAAAATGCCAGAAGGAAAGTCCAATGGGAAAGTTGAAGATCAAAAAGTGATGATTTGGAAATTTGTGAGATTAAGAGGCAAAGTGGTGGGAGGAATGAATGGGTCAGGACGAGTGATTCAGAAATTAAGCCTTGAACAAGGGTGAACTGCAGATCTTCTTTCTAGGAAGTAGCTAACTGGTGATTAGCATAGTGTGCAGTAGAAATACAGAATCAGAATGTATGATGGTGGGACTTCCCTGGCAGTCCACTGGTTAAGACTCCACACTTCCAGCGCTTCCACTGCAGGGGGCACAGGTTTGATCCCTGGTCTGGGAACTAAGATCCCACATGCTGCATGGTGTGGCCAAAAAAATAAAAGAATTTATGAGAGTGTGACCCAGGAATCGCCATGCTTTACAAGCTCCCCAGGAATTTTTAATGTATAATTTCTTCTCAGTGACCCACTCTATATGTTAAGGAGTATTGGAAGGGGTAAACTTTGTCAAGTTCCTGTTATACCCTGCCCCCAGGACAATGGATGCTCTGTAACCAAGGAAGATCAATGATTCTCCAATCTAGGTGCACATTAGAATCATCTGGGAAACCTAAAAAGACATATTTCTACTATATATATTTTATTATTCATGTATATGGGGCTTCCCCAGTGGCCCAGCAGGTATGGAATCTGCCCACAGTGCAGGAGACACAGGACATGCAGGTTCGATCTGTGGGTGGGGAAGATCCCCTGGAGAGGAAAATGTCAACCCACTCTAGTATTCTTGCCTGGAGAATCCCATGGACAGAGGAGCCTGATGGGCTACCGTCCATGGGAGTTACAAAGAGTCGGATGCAACTGAGGGACTAAGCATGCATGCATGTATACATGAATGTCTAGGCCCTGAGTGAGTGAAGTTGTTCAGTCGTGTCCGACTCTTTGCGACCCCATGGACTGTAGCCTACCAGGCTCCTCTGTTCATGGATTCTCCAGACAGAATACTGGAGTGGGTTGCCATTTCCTTCTCCAGAGGATCTTCCCAACCCAGGGATTGAACCCAGGTCTCCCACATTGCAGGCAGACACTTTACCATTTGAGCCACCAGGGAAGCCTTACTGCATAGGAATTCAATCTCAATCGGCAAGACAAGCATCTAGGCATCAATATTTAAATTAAAACCTTTCCAGGTGATTATGGGGTGGAGGAAGACTCTGGAAGAGATGATGTAATCCCTAACCAAGAACCCCTCAGGTTTCTGAGAAATGAATAATAAATGTAGAATCTCACTGAATATCCTCATTGTCATATCTTTTGTGATTGGTCTAAACTGCGATGAAACTCAAAGAGCAGTGTTAGGAATTTGGTGACTAATGGCTATTCTGAGTCAAAAATGAAAAAGCACATATTTTCATGACATAATAAAAGTCAAGTGAACAGTTTACTCAGACCATGAATCAGTGAATGCAATTATCTGAGTCTAAAGAGTCTAAAGTTAAGTTATCTATGAAAACATATTTTGATATATTGTTATACAGGATTTCAAGATTTTGGTAGAAATGTTTAAACTACTGAAAAAAATACTGGTTTTATAAATGAGTAGAGCTAGCCTGATGTTTGAGATAACAGAGAGTAATTGGGAGCCTTGACAAATCAAATTTGTGGGAATGGGCAAACTTTTGTGACAGCCAAACATAAAGAAAGATTAAAGGTCCCTTTAGCCTACAGGCTGCCAGTCTATGGACCTTTGAGTCATAATAAACTGTTATAATATGGAAATAAACATAAGTATGGAGTTACAATAATTAAGGGGTCTGTAAAGGTTTTAAAGAAGGGGTGACCATGGAAACAGTTGAAAGGCTGAGGATTTTTTTTCATATTTTAATTTTTAAAATGTTAAACTTTTCATCTTGAAATGATTTCACTTGCAAGCATGTTACAAACATAGGACAGACTTCCTGTGTACTCTTCACCCAGATTCTCCAAAAGTTAGTATCGAACATAACATCTGCACAAAGATCAAAATCAGAAAATTTTCTCTAATAGATACTGTTACCTTATTCCAATAGCTTTCCTTTGTCGTTCATTATCTTGACATTTTGAAGTGCGTTGGTCAGTTATTTTGTAGAATGGCCCTCAATTTGTGTTTGCATAATGTTTGCTCATAATTTAAATTAAGGTTATACATTTTTGGAACAGATACTGCAGAGTGATACTATATTCATCTGAGTGCATCACAACCAAAGACAAGATGATGACTTGGACCATTATAGTGATGAAAATTTTAATCACTGAATTTAGGAGGTGCCCACCATCTTTCTCTATAATCATATTACTGTTTTCCCCTTTGTAACTAGTTAGAAGCTTTGGGGAATATACTTTGAGATTACCTAAATATCCTATTTCTCATCATCCTTTTTGCTAATGTCTTAGGCATGTATTGATGAATCTTGCCTGAAACAATTCTCACTGTGGTGCTTGACAAATGTTTGACCTTAATCCTTCTACATTTATTAGTTGGAATTCTAGTATACTTTTTCTTCTCTGTCATCTAAAGGCTACCCACTCCAGTTGTCTGGCCTACAGAATTCCAAGGACTGTATAGTCCATGGGGTCACAAAAAGTCAGACACGACTGAAGGACTTTCACTTTACATCAGTACAGTTTGTGTATTCTTATTTTATTCTATGGGTTATAATTCATTACTAATATTATTTATTTTGCTGTTTATGTTGTCCCAGATTTGATAATGAGAACTTTTTAAAGTAGACTCCTATGCCCTTTTGACCAATTCTCATCATTTGTTTTTAATATTTCCTTATATCTGGCATCATGAGACATTTCCTACCCATCTTATACTTTCTCTGCCTAGACTCAGCTACTTCTCCAAGGAACCATAGTAACTCTCATTGGATAATAGTGTTCAGAAACCAAAATCTGAGCAATTGGTGTATTCATTGTTCCTGGTATTGTGTCTTGGGCTCTCTGAAAACGGAGCTAGAAAATAAATATGTGAACATATAGGCTTGTATTTATGTATATTTCAATATGCATCTAAATGTCAAAAGCCATGAGTCCCATGTGGGGTAACCTCCAATATTAATCCAATGCTTCATTCACTCTAGTTTTTCTCCTTTCCTTAATTATAACTCCTTTCCCTGGCCATGAGAAATTTGGCTCTCATTTTCCATAATTTATTAACTTATTTGCTCAGTCTTAGGATAAACATTGTGGTTTTAGACAGCCCACATCTTTGAGTATGCAATACCTACATACACCCATCTTCCCATACAGGCATATTTTTAAATGTTCATTCATACCTACATAAAGTACACTCCTTCTGTCCCCCAAAATAGACAACTAAAGTGTCATCCAATTACTACATCTAGTTCCAAGTCAGGACTTCTGAGTGATACAGAAATTTTTTCACACTTCACACTTGGTTAAGACTCATATATCAATCACCAAGACATTCAGTATACAACAGTGGACAAAGAATATAGATAACTTCAATGAAAGAAGTTTCAATCATAAAAAGAGGCGAACTGGGAAAACACACACTCTCATGAACATAGACACCCACTGGCAAATTACACATAAAAGACATAATTCCCCTGGGGTGGGTATGAGACTCGGGGGTGAGAACATAACTTAGTCTAAGCAGGGGGACTCTGAGGACGCTGGCTTGGAAATGGCAGTACTAGGAATTTTCTTCCCTCTTTCCAGCATCATGATCTGACAGGGCCGTCAGTGGAGGAGTAGCTTAGTCGACTAATCTGGCAGCCTCTGGTTTTCTTCGCTTGGAGGCTCTTCATTCACTGACATATCTAAAGAAGTTTTCCTTTCCAAGGGCTACATAGTTTTAGCATCCCTGATTCTGTGCGTGTGACCTCAAAGAACCGGAGACTGCCACAGCATTTCAGCTGTCAAGACTGTGGTCGTCCAGGACTGGGATGTCTTTGGTGACACAGTTCCTTTATAGGCTTAGGTATCATCCAGACATGTGACTAGTCACTTCCGCAGGCTGGGAACCATAGACAGAGAGCCTGTCTCCAGTTGTATTTGAGTCTAGGAAGTTCTATTGTCTAAGAGCAGACCTCTGTTGTATTAATAATGCTATCATCCCCTTAGACCTTAATGTCATGGATGCTACTTTCATCTTGGCTTCTGCTACTGGACAGTTTCTGATAATAACTTGGAGAGGATTTGTTCCCTGTCCTTGGTTCCATCACAGCTGCACTTGTTTGCTTTGTCAGGTGGGAATGACTTCATAGGAAGTATTTAGGAGTGCCCTAAGGGGATAGGCTTGTCTTTTGCCCCAGCTTTACCTCCTGTCTTTACTTGTATGAACCTTAACTTGGAGTCAAGTATTTGGTCTTTGTAACATTGCCGGATTCCAGACATTTTTCTTGCCATGCATATCCAGAAAGAGTCTTCTAAGTAAAATCATACTTTCTTCTGTTGTCAGAGGGGACACTTCATCTGAAGAGTGTTGCTTCATTGTAGGACCTTACTAGAATCCCAAGTCCTGAATTTTTCCTGCCATTTTTTCCTGATGCACTTTGTAGGCACAAGCCTGAGTCCCAACAGGCCATTGCTCTTCACCTCATCACCTCTGCTCAGACAAGTCCACGTTACTGTACCCCACTCCTGGAATCAAATTCTGTATCCGTTATGAATTCTCTGGTGGAATAAACAGAAAAGCTGGTTCAAATTTGCTTAAGCAATAAAGGAATTTATTTGCTTTTGTAACTCAAGGTTCGGAGATAAGGCCAGCCTCAGAGTTAGCTTACCTCCCAGTGGGATTCACCCACTGTGCTCTCTCTTCTTGTCTGCATCCTCAAGTTCTTTCCATTTTAGGGGCAAGAGGGCTCCAACAATCCCTGTCTTTATAGCTTTATCCTCTGATTCTGAGAGGAAAAGCAGATAAAGCAACTTTGATACCAAGATTGCTTGCCAGAATCCTAACTGGATCCCTTAAACCACTGGGGAGTTGAATATGTTTGGCTTAAGTCAATCAGTACCCATCCCATGGGTGGTATGTGGTAATAACGGACATCAAATTGAAAACAACAGACTATTAGAAAGGGGAAAGAGGATTCTGGGTAGACAACTAATAATATTCCATCACCAGCCCTCTTAAACTTTCTACTAAGCCTTTTAAAAATAACTTCATGTTATCTTTTTTCCAAAGATAGCATTAATCTGTTTTAAAATTATCTTATTTATTACATGTCTCTCTTTGAAGAATCTCAGTCTCCATGAGAACAGTGATCTTATCCATCTTGTTCATTTCACTTACAATTCAATGGCTGGCATTCAGTAAATATTTGCTTAATGAATGAATGAAGGCATTGCATTTATCCTGCATCTCTGAGACTTTACAGCATAATGTCCCAAACCTCTAGGGTAGGCATACTTTACTTGAGCTGCTTGGGATTAAAGCTTCACAGCTGCTAAGTGACTAGCCAAAACTTTAACTCCGGCTTGCTGATCCCACATATCATGCATTTCTGACTATCCCAAGCTGTTCTTGTGTGCTAAAATATGCCCTCAGAGTCTTAGCACAGCTGCATTCAGAATACATATAGGAAATACATAAAATATCATGACAGCCAATGTCCACATAGTAATTTGAAAGATTAAAAGGAGTCTAAAGCTGGCATGAATTGATCTTTATTTTTCTGATATTAACTACCAACATGCTCTGAGTGAAAATCATATCCTGCCTAATGCTATATGAAAGAATGGGATTGATCTTGTTTTCCTATGGCAATTTCCTAAAGGCACATTATAATTTTGTTTACTGCATGTTGCCTCTGTTGAAGATAAATGCTTTTTATCCGATAGAGTAGTCTGATCAACAGAGCAAAGAATCAATAGTAACCGACTCTTTACTATGAACTAGGTACTTCACTCATTCATCATCCCTTTGCTCATTCATTCACATCTTTCCATTCTTATACTTTTATTGAATATTTATATAGTACCTTCCATGTGGCAGGTGTCATGCTAAGGGAGAGAGAGACAATAGTTAGCACAGTCTAGGGAAACATTGCAGTCCATCAATTAAGGTAACAAACTCTGGAGTCAGAAACATCTGAGTTTGACACTTGGTTCTGTTGTGACCTGTGAGATCTTGAACATATCTTGATTACCTTATCTGTGTCTTTAATATGCTTCATTGCATGAAACTGTTCTGTGACTCACAGAGTTGTGAGGCTTGAGTGAGATAATATAAATGCTATATTTGCTATGTCTGACACATAGTAGTTGCTCAGTTAAATGTTATTCTAAATCACCAGATAACCCCCATCTTCAAGTTACTCATGATGAGTGAGGAAAACAGACATATATGTCTTTACACTTAATTTCACTCAAATGATCTGACATTAGTGTTATTTTTCCCATTTTATAAGCAAGAAAACTGAGAATTTCAATAATTTGTTCAAGGCCTCAATTAATAAGTAAATGAGGCAGATGTCAAAATTCAAAGATGCCTGCGCCCAAAGGTGTTTTCTCTCTAATTGTCTGGATGAGATATTGAGAGACAGCAGTTCTAGTCCTGATTTCTGTCCAGTGGTTCTCAACCTTGAAGAGCTTCTGTAAAGCACCAAATGCACTCTGGGCTTCCCATGTGACCCTAGGGGTAAAGAATCCATCTGCCAGTGCAGGAGACATAAGAGATGTGGGTTCAATCCCTGAGTCAGGAAGAGTCCCTGGAGGAGGGCATGGTAACCACTCCAGTAATCTTTCCTGGAAAATCCCACAGACAGTGGAGCATGGAGGGTTACAGTCCATGGGGTCACAAAGAGTCGGACACGACTGAAGCAACTTAGCACACACACATGCCAGGACTCTGTTGCAATTCAGTTAAATCAGAATGTTAGGATAAAGGCTGATTAGGCATCAAATATTTTCAAAATCTCCCAAGCAGATTCTAATGGCTAACCAGAATTGTGCTCTACTCTTGATTATATTCTTTGCAGCCAAAGATGGAGAAGCTCTATACAGACAACAAAAACAAGACCAGGAGCTGACTGTGGCTCAGATCATGAACTCCTCATTGCCAAATTCAGACTTAAATTGAAGAAAGTGGGGAAGACCACTAGACCATTCAGGTATGACCTAAATCAAGTCCCTTACGATTAGAAGTGAGAAATAGATTTAAGGGACTAGATTTGATAGACAGAGTGCCTGATGAACTATGGACGGAGGTTCGTGACACTGTACAGGAGACAGGGATCAAGACCATCCCCAAGAAAAAGAAATGCAAAAAAGCAAAATGGCTGTCTGAGGAGGCCTTACAAATACCTGTGAAAAGAAGAGAAGCGAAAAGCAAAGGAGAAAAGGAAAGATAAGCATCTGAATGCAGAGTTCCACAGAATAGCAAGCAGAGATAAGAAAGCCTTCTTCAGAGAACAATACAAAGAAATAGAGGAAAACAACAGAATGGGAAAGACTAGAGATCTCTTCAAGAAAATTAGAGATACCAAGGGAACATTTCATGCAAAGATGGGCTCAATAAATGACAGAAATGGTATGGACCTAACAGAAGCAGAAGATATTAAGAAAAGGTGGCAAGAATACACAGAACTGTACAAAAATGATCTTCATGACGCAGATAATCATGATGGTGTGATCACTCATCTAGAGCCAGACATCCTGGAGTGTGAAGTCAAGTGGGCCTTAGAAAGCATCATTATGAACAAAGCTAGTGGAGGTGATGGAATTCCAGTTGAGCTCTTTCAAATCTTAAAAGATGATGCTGTGAAAGTGCTGCACTCAATATGCCAGCAAATTTGGAAAACTCAGCAGTGGCCACAGGACTGGAAAAGGTCAGTTTTCATTCCAATCCCAAAGAAAGGCAATGCCAAAGAATGCTCAAACTACCGCACAATTGCACTCATCTCACATGCTAAGAAAGTAATGCTCAAAATACTCCAAGCCAGGCTTCAGCAATACGTGAACCGTGAACTTCCTGATGTTCAAGCTGGTTTTAGAAAAGGCAGAGGAACCAGAGATCAAATTGCCAACATCTGCTGAATCATGGGAAAAGCAAGAGAGTTCCAGAAAAACATCTATTTCTCCTTTATTGACTATGCCAAAACCCTTGACTGTGTGGATCACAATAAACTGTGGAAAATTCTGAGAGAGATGGGAATACCAGACCACCTAACCTGCCTCTTGAGAAACCTATATGCAGATCAGGAAGCAACAGTTAGAACTGGACATGGAACAACAGACTGGTTCCAAATAGGAAAAGGAGTACGTCAAGGCTGTATATTGTCACCCTGCTTGTTTAACTTCTATGCAGAGTACATCATGAGGAATGCTGGGCTGGAGGAAGCACAAGCTGGAATCAAGATTGCTGTGAGAAATATCAATCACCTCAGATATGCAGATGACACCACACTTATGGCAGAAAGTGAAGAGGAACTCAAAAGCCTCTTGATGAAAGTTAAAGAGGAGAGTGAAAAAGTTGCCTTAAAGCTCAACATTCACAAAACTAAGATCATGGCATCCGGTCCCATCACTTCATGGGACATAGATGGAGAAACAGTGGAAACAGTGTCAGACTTCATTTTGGGGGGCTCCAAAATCATTGCAGATGTTGATTGCAGCCATGAAATTAAAAGACGCTTACTCCTTGAAAGGAAAGTTATAACCAATGTAGATAGCATATTCAAAAGCAGAGATATTACTTTGCCAACAAAGGTCCGTCTAGTCAAGGCTATGATTTTTCCAGTAGTCATGTATGGATGTGAGAGTTGGACTGTGAAGAAAGCTGAGCACCGAAGAATTGATGCTTTTGAACTGTGGTGTTGGAGAAGACTCTTGAGAGTCCCTTGGACTGCAAGGAGCTCCAACCAGTCCATCCTAAAGGAGATCAGTCCTGGGTGTTCATTGGAAAGACTGATGCTGAAGCTGAAACTCCAATTCTTTGGCCACCTCAAGCAAAGAGTTGACTCATTGGAAAAGACCCTGATGCTGGGAGGGATTGCAGGCAGGATAAGGGGATGACTGAGGATGAGATGGCTGGATGGCATCACTGACTTGATGGACATGAGTCTGAATGAACTCCGGGAGTGGTGATGGACAGGGAGGCTTGGTGTGCTGTGTTTCATGAGGTCACAAAGAGTTGGACAAGACTGAGTGACTGAACTGAACTGACCTGAGCAACTCTCTCAATAGTCTTCCAGCCTTAACAGTCTGATCCTTCTCTGTGAAAGAATATGAACATATTAGTCACTGGGTCATGTCTAACTCTTTGTGACCCCATTGACTATAGCCCATCAGGCTCCTCTGTTCATGTAATTCTCTAGGCAAGAATACTGGAGTGGGTTGCCATTTCCTTCTCCAGGGGATCTTTCCTACCCAGGGATCAAGCCCGGGTCTCCAGCATTGCAGGCAGAACCTTTACTGTCTAAGGCACCAGGGAATATATAAGGCAGCAATCGTTAGGATGAGATCAGCCTGATGAAGCTAGGACATTTCAGGACTTTCTATGGTCCTGGGGTTCCATAGTCACAACAGTGTACTTTAAGGGGAAGGCCAGTGTGGGCAGAAATCCCTTTGTCTCAGGCCATAGCAATGGGGTTATTAGACGTAGCACAGTACCCACTTGGCATACCCAGTGGCCGTGTAAGTGCTAGTGAACGATGGTGGTGAGGGCTCAGTCTCCTTCAATGGTGCATTGACAAATCAACAGCATCCTTCACACATGCAGGAAGGAGCAGCCTGGGAAATGTCCCAAATAAATGCAGCTGCTCTTTGTTTCTGGAGAGGATGCCAATAACATTTTGTTCCTTGGGGTTCTCAAGGATGAAACTGTGTGCATAGCTATAAAAACAAACAAACCCCTAGGGATAATTATCATACTAACTGATATGTCATATAGACATTTATTTAAGCTAATTAATCACAACTTGTATTTTGAGCTATATTCTCCCAGACTTTATATTGAGATATTCAATGAAGGGAAGAAGAATTTATTAGGGGATACCCTCTGGGACATTTTAGTCAAAGTCAAAGCTTCTGCAGCTCCCTAAATTGGGGTCATTCAGGAACTCATCCCAGAGTCTGGTACATCTAACTTGCCCACTCTCTGATGTGTTCCCCTTAGCAGTTCTGTAGGATACATGGTCAGGTACCACTGTGCTTATTTCACTGAGTTGGAAACTGGCACATCAAAAGGTTAAGCGACTCACTCAATGACTAGAAAATGCATAGCCTCCATGCAAGCATACATCTCTGGATTCTAAATTCTCAGGTTATTCAGTTGAGTCAAGAGGCCTGGGGAGCCTGGTGGGCTGCCATCTACGGGGTTGCACAGAGTTGGACACAACTGAAGCGACTTAGCAGCATCGACTGTAGCCCGTGAGGCTCCTCTGTCCATGGGATTCTCCAGGAAAAAATACTGGAGTGGGTTGCCATGCCCTCCTCCAGGGGATCTTCCCGGTTCAGAAATCAAACCCACGTCTCTTATGTCTCCTGCATTGGAGGCAGGTTCTTTACCACTAGCGCCACATGGGAAACTCACTCAGTTGTGTTCCAACTGTTGCTATCCCATGGACAGTAGCCCACAGGCTCCTCTGTCCTTGGGATTCTCCAGGCAAGAATATTGGAGTGGGTAGCCATTCCCTTCTCCAGGGTTTCTTACTGACCCAGTGATCGAACACAGGTCTCCTGCATTGCAGACAAGATTCTTTACCATCTGAGCCACTAGGGAAACCCATACTGAATGCTAGGATTCTGTTAAAAATGAAAATTTTCTTCAGAGAAAGACTTCCCAGTCATGCTTTAAAAATACTATATCTTCTATTTCAACAGAAAACTTGCATTTGAGGTTTCAATTTTTTATTCTGGACTATCTACACAACTTTTAACATGAAAGTCTCAGCAGAGGAAGCAGAATAGAGGAGCTCTTCAAATCCAGAACTAGACTAGACCAGTTGATCAAGGATATAGGTCTGCCAAGGCAGGTAGTGAACAGAGGAAAACAATCTTTTTATAAGTCAAATATAGAGACTGTGTGTCTAAAAAGTGCTCATAAATCACAGTATGCAAAGACACCTCTGTGGAATCTGTACTCAGATAACTGAATTACTGAGGATCTGGACCCTCATGGAATGCATTCACTTTTCTCCCATCCACTGACTTCTAACCTTCTCTGTTAGGGTCTTTCTTCCTCACATCTTGTTGGGAACTCAGGCTGATCCCTTCCTTTTCCAGTCAGTCAGGTTTTGAGGGTGTCTCATTTTCAGGTAAACAGTCCAACTGGTCTGTCATACTCTCTGCCCTGCTGATACTGCTGCTGTTAACTCCTCAGAGGGCTTCTGCAGTGGCTCAGATGGTAAAGAATCCACCTGCAATGTGGGAGACCTGGGTCCGGTCCCTGGATTGGGAAGATCCCTTGGAGAAAGGAACAGCAACCCAATCCAGTATTCCAGCCTGGAAAATTCCATGGACAGAGCAGTCTGGTAGGCTCCATGGAGTCGCAGAGTCGGACACGACTGAGCGACTTTCACTTCATTTAACTCCGCAGGACCAGGTAAGGGCAGGGGCAGAGCCTTACTGACCAGCACTGTAGCATTGTGCTTGCGAGCCCTCTACATGGCAAATCTTGGCTTTTTCTTTCACTCAGCCTTTCCGCTAGTTCTTTGGAGACCTCCTTGCTGGAGACAGCCCAAAGGAGACTATTATCTCCTAGCTGGCCACCCATGATCTCTTCAGCTCCTGTGTGACAGCTGACCCTTCAGTCTTCTTCTGCTGAGTTGTCTAGTCCCCACATTGGGTGGGGTCCTTTCAAGGCAAACAGAGCCTGGTTTCCACCTGAGGTGGCCCCCTGACCCATAGATGACAGGATGACGTTCACCCTCTCCCACCACAGAATTCAGTGTTATTTACTGTCCCACCAGCCCTCCCTCTTCCCCCAAACCATTGGGTACAATTCCATCAATTTTTCCCCTTTGGACTTTCATAGGCCCTGTGACCTGCTGACCCTGGAGAACACCTGTGAAACTCTGCCCCAAATTCTTTTAAATCCATGGCAGTTTTGAGTTTCTATAGTAATGCAAGCAGCTAGTTTGGGGGTGAATGGGCAAGATTAATTCTCCCCTCCTGGCCAAAACCCTGGTATCTTCTACGCTGTCTCCTACATTTAATTTGATAGGGGGAGGGAAAGAAATATTTTGGGCTCAGAGAAATCCTCTCTTACTAATCTTTCAGTTCTGTTGCCTTTTTATGTGTAGGTGAAAGTGGTGATGTGGATTGCAAAACTGGTTCCAACCTCGTAGCAAGTCCTGCTGATGATCTCACATCTACTGCCCTCAGCTTTGAAGCCTGGCAATCAGGTCCATCCTACTTCACATCCTGCTGCAGAAGAGAGCTGGCCACTTCTGTAACTTGCTTAGAGGTATTTTGATCATCCTGCTGCTGCTGCTGCTAAATCGCTTCAGTCGTGTCCAACTCTGTGCAGCCCCAGAGACAGCAGCCCACCAGGCTCCACCATCCTTGGGATTTTCCAGGCAAGAACACTGGAGTGGGTTGCCATTTCCTTCTCCAATGCATGAAAGTGAAAAGTAAAAGTGAAGTCACTCAGTCATGTCCGACTCATTGCTACCCCATGGACTGCAGCCCACCAGGCTCCTCCATCCATGGGATTTTCCAGGCAAGAGTACTGGAGTGGGTTGCCATTGCCTTCTCTGTTGATCACCCTAAGAGTAAGAAAATTAACACCTCAAGATGACTTCCAACATTCAATTTTAATATTTATAAACTGAAACTGTGCTTGCTGATTTTTCTAACCATAGAATGACTCCTAAAATTTCTTAAAAAGTAGGGGAAATTTTTTTCTTTCTTTTAGGCATATGGAAAAGTAAGGTAGGTATAATATAGAAAAGGCAATGAAGGACCCTTAGTTCTACAAATATACCAATCACATAAAAATAGAGAGGTCTTAGCAAAAGTGTGAGCAGAATGTGAGCTTCTAAAAGCAGTCTCCACCCCTTGCACTAATGCTGAGCCACAGAAGAACTTTGAATAAATAAATTCCATCTCTACTTCTGGAGAGGAAGAGAAGTATCATGAGAATGTACTATTAAATGCCTAGTGAAACTTCAAATTCAAAGCAACAGAAAAATATAAATCTCATATTACAGGGAGATTGATAGCTAGATGATCTCCTCTATTTTGACAGGTTGATCTATAACTTGTTCTTTCCATGTCATTCTTTCTTCCTTCTTACAAAGTCTGTGTGTGAATCATCACACTCTGGGTGAATCATAAAACTATATGAGTGAATACAGATAATTACATGACTTTTAACTGGAAGGGAACAATGGCTTTAGTTCCCTGATGGAACCATCTTACCCTGCCATAGATTTTCTCTCAATGTGCAGCCAAGAGTCATGCTTCCTTGGTCAGAGGGTCTGATTGTCTGATCTGGTGGAAGGTTCAGGCTCAGTGACCAATGAGACTTCGAAGGGCAGCAGCTGCATATTTCCCTGAATCCCGGTCCCAACCAAGGGGAGCAGCCCTTTCCCAGGGCTGGCAGTGCCCCAGGCCCCTGTGTTGCCCCTGTCTCTCCACCCTCCACAGCCAGATCCCTGGGCCTGAGCCTGCATGGTGGCAAGAGGCCAAGTAATATAGGAACAAACTTTCCCCCTTTCCACTCTCACAGGACATCAAGTTGGCACAAAAAGTGCCAACGTACAGGAGATTGGCTTAATAACTGGGATTTAGTCTCTTCCTTCAAAATAAAAATAACATGGCTTCAAATTACAACATGTTCCCTTAACACTGCATAGATTATTTCTGGAAGAGTGGTTCCAGCTGCGGCACCTTCCCGCCAAGCATCTCACGTGCATTAGCTCATTGGGACCTGACACCCAGGGGATTGCTGTTGTTTAGTCACCAAGCTGTGTCCAACTCTTTGTGACCCCATGGACTCTAGCCCGCCAGGCTCCTCTGTCCATGGGGTTTCCCAGGCAAGAATATCGCAGTGGGCTGCCATTTTCTTCTCCAGGGGATCCTCCTGACCCAGGGATTGAACCCGCATCTCCTGCATTGGCAGGTGGATTCTTTACCACTGACCCAGCAGAGAAGTTCCCCTCTCCCAGGAGTAGATGGCACTAATATTCTGAGCCCTCTTTTAAGCCATGTGTCCCTCCACTGGTTGACTTTCTTCCAGTCACACAGCTAATTACTCTCAGTGTCACAACTTAAAGCCAGTTTCCTTACCCTTAGAATTCTACCACCTTAATTGAGAGGAACGCTACATAGCACTTTTGAAAGAATGGTTAATTTTTTTCTGATTACATAAGTACTTTATATTCATCAAAAGAAAACTACAAAAAGTAAGGAAAAAAAGAAAGAAAATTGGAAAAACACTAGGAAGCACCAGGAAACAGAGAAAAATCACCCATATTCCGTATCAGATACGACGGCTGCTTTTAACATTTGGTTGTTTGTATAATCTTATATGTCCATTTTCCTTTAAAAATGGTTTCATATTGTGCATACTGGTTTCTTAGGAAGTTTCTTTTATTTTCTTCCCAATTATAAAGGCAATACACGCTGATTATAGAAAAACCAAAAATCACAGTCATAAAGAACATCAAAACCATCCCGTAATCCCACCCACCAAGAAGTAACCATTAAAAAGCAACTTCATTGAATTTGACATTTAGAAAGCCCATAACCTTGCAACATGCCCCTAAGGCAAGAGTAAGACATTTTTCAGGAAAATGAAGGAGCTAATACTTTGCCATTATCCTGATTTAGAAATGAGGCTGATTTGTCTGGAATGAATGCCTCTGCATTTCAGTCTCCTTGTTTGTATATATAAGTAAGAGTTTCCAATTAACTTCACGAGAATATCTTCAGGATCAATATTAAAACATTGGTTGAGAATGTTGAGTGTTCTGAAAGAAATCTACACTCTCCAGGCCGTGAGCCACACTCACTCAGTTGGAGGTCCTCCTGCCAGGCCAGGCCACACAGAATTGGGGCCACATGAAAACAGAATAAGGTGGTTTGGCTGGAGATCACCCTCCGGCTTTATCAGAGCCAGGAAATGGAAGGAGCTGACAAAGCATAGAAGGATGTGCAAGATCACTGTTCCTCGTGCAGTCAAAACCGTCCAAGTCACGTCCCTGTGCAGGTGCTAAAGACTTCGGGAGGGAGACAGCTCTCTTTCCC
>SJYQ01018619.1:104753-158615 GCA_006410935.1 Redunca redunca
TTTTTTTTTTTTTTTTTGACCCACAGAATGATTAAAAAAAACTGGGACACACGATCTTAAAAAAACAAAATTTCTTGTTTATTTTGAAGAAGTCTAAAGCTGTGGCAGTGCTGGCTCTGTAATGTCTGTGGAAAAACCCATCAGACTGAGGAGTGACTGTCCCTTTATGCAGAAGTGCATCTCCACTTTGCCACAGCCCTCAATACTCTTTGGTGCCTTGTGTCTGGTCCATTTCAAAAGTTTCGGTTACTTGCCAGGAGGGTGACAAAATGTGGTTTCCTGCCCCACAACACACGCTGCAAAGCTTCAACACTTTGGCCACCTGATGCGAAGAGCCAACTCCTTGGGAAAAACTATGCTGGCAAAGATGGAGGATAGAAGGAGAAGGGGGCGGCAGAGGATGAGATCGTTAGATAGCATCACCGACTCAATGGACATGAGCTTCAGCAAACTCTGGGAGATAATGGAGGACAGGGAAGCATGGCATGCTGCAGTCCATGGGGCCGCAGAGTCGGACACGACTGAGAGACTGACCGACAACAAGGCCCAAGCTGTCAGGTCCCACGGGGGAGGGGCTTTGAGAACCAGGGCCAGGCTTCTGCATATTCTATTTCTCTTTCCGGCACATGTAGGCGGTTGAGTTCAGAATAGGATGATTAGGTAGAGTAGGCTAAAAATTGGGAAATCAAAAAAGAAAGGTGATGCCCCAAAAAGCTGCATGCAGCAGAAGAGGTTATGAGAAGGCTGCAGGGGAGCCCGCGTCCCTCCACCCAGCTCAGGGCGCCGGCCTTCAGGTCTTACCTGTCGATAAGCCCACATGGTTTACAATGCCAGCTGACAGAGCCCCTGCTTCCCCCTTGACTATATAACTCAGTAGTCCAGCTGCTGTACACTGTCTAGATTACCGTTCTGTCAAAGACATCAATGCATATCAAGCAGTACCAACTCAAGTCACGGCCTGGCTTGGGAGAACTCCAGAAGAGAGTTGGAAGGAATTTTCCATGCCAAGTTATGTAATCCAGGGTCTACCACAAATCCTGGCACACAGTTGCTGAATAAATACTTGTTCAAGATGAATGAACCTCGTGCGAGTTACTTTTCCTCCCACTTCATCTATAAAGCGAGGGGTTTTCATTTAGCTACTCTTTAAGATGTTGTAGAGCTCAGACATCCTGTAGTTCTATGGATTTCTAAGTAGTTACAGGCAAAGTGGAGGTCAGCAATAAATACCAGGGTCTCATCCATTTCCTGGGCAGAGTAGAACAGATTTTAATGATGGCAGGAAAAGAATCAAGAAGGCACTGATTTTCTACTGCTGAGCTGAGATAATGCCATTAGTCACAACTGTGTTTCTCAGCCTTGGTGTTAGAGCACGTCGACCCAGAGTTTACACTCTGCATATGAGTGAAGTTTATTGGTTAAAAATGAATTCATCAGAAATTTGCCTCCAGGACTCTAGACACATGGCTGGAATGGGTGTGATATACAGGTGAGGCCAGCCTGCACAGGCCGGCCAGGTGGCTGGAGCTGCCCGGCTGCTAGAATTTAAAGAGCCCTCCTGGGCCTCTTGCTGGATGATTTCCTTCTGTTAGCCTGCTTCAGTGCCTAAATCCCCACTATTGGTCACACCTTTGAGTTAAGGCCCTGAAAGATGGAGTCCAGATGCTCCAATATGCAAAGAGGGATTTTAAATCAAAATATTTGCATTCATTACATTCATTACCACTTTGGAAGAGTAATTTTCTCCAACAATAATGATGATATTTGTCATCTATTATTGAGCACTGATCCGGTCCCAAGCCCTTTACACACGCTGAATGCTTTTTATTTTCATCCACACAACCCCCTCTGTGACAAGTACTATATTTAGCTCTGTTTATAGGCTTGGCAAGAGCCAGAGGTCATACAAGCCTAAGTGGAGTCAAAACCAGATTCTAGATTTTCTCTCTCTCTCTCAGGATAGAACTGACACACAGCACAGTGCGCAATCTCAACGCACAGCTGGGTACATGTTTCCATATGCACACTCTTATACAACCATCACTCAGACTGAGGCAGAGAACATTTCCAGCACCCCGGGAGGCTCTTCTCCTGGGGTGTCCCCTCACCCAGAGGGACACCTGGGTCTTCCCAGGCATCCCCTCCTAGTCAGTCCCTCAGCTCCCCTCCTCTGCAAAGGATTCAGAACCTGAAAATCTACCTATTTGGCTATGTGAAGGGAGGTGGCGGCCCAGGCACACTCACATGGAGGGAAATGATCCAAAAACAAGAATATTGGGAGGGGGCAGGGTACGAGGTAGCCGGAGGGAGCTGTCCGTGGGGAGAGGTGCAGGCCTGTCCCCAGGTGCCCGTGGCCCCCGCAGCACAGCTGCTAACTGGTCGGCTGGGACAGCATCTCCAGAGCGTGAGGACCTAAGCAGGCAGAGACTGCCGCAGGAGGGCAGGTCCTGCATATCAAGCAGTGCTGGTCTCTCCCACTGCCGGGAATCCCAGTCTTTAACAAGAAACAGAATGCTGACAAGTGAAAGGGAGATGTGTTTGCTGGCACAGAGTCCACGGGGCGGGAAGACAGGCCAACGCGGGGCTCCCACAGGAAGTTTCAAACCCACTTTATAATTCTTAGTTTAGCTATCATCAACTCTTCCCAGATCCAAGGCTGTGTTTTCACTTTGCCATGTTTAAACCCAGCTTCTCCCTCCTATTGTCTTCTTGACTGCCCTACAGATCAGGATGCTAGTTTGGAATTGTATAACCTCCTCGGGCTTCTGCACAGCCCTGATAGCATCCTCTATGAGACAGCTCTTCTGCCAGCTGTCAAGTGTTGACCGGCAGCTTGTATTTGATTATTCTTATCAGTTCTTCTTTAACGATGCATCACCCTATCTCCAGATCTGAAGTCCTAAATAGTTGGCAGGCATTAGAAGACACACCTCAGGGAAACCTGGTAACTTAAACTGCAGGGCAACTGAAGATAAAGAGCTGTATATGTAGGTTTTTGCTGATGGAAAATAAGGAATGAAATTTTGCAAAGGGATGGAAGGCTGAAGAAGAGGGAAGGCAAGGTGGCAGAAAGGAGAATGAAAAGTGGTAGGAGAGGGGGAGAGGGAAAAGGGAGAAGAACGAAATAAAGAGCATGCGAGGGAGAAGGATGAAGGCGATAGTGAGAAGGTGTGGAGGGGGGAGGCAGGAAGGGAAATATTGAGAACAAGTGGAGGAGGGAGATGGCTGGTATAGTTCAGACTTTCGGAAGATAGGAGAGGAGTCTGTAACAAGACTCTTGTTATTGTTGTTAATTGTTTACAATACCTGAGTAGCTGAACACTACCAGGCATCTAAGTCAATGGATGCTTATAGAAAACTAGATGCCAAACATGGCAAATATTAAATATTCTGCCCTCTGATGTCCCTAAATGCACTCACACTTAACAGATAATGGAGTCATTATGTAGATAGATCAGGAAGTACATTTGGCCCTTGTCAGTCACATCCCATTTTACATAGCTGCTGCTGCTGCTGCTAAGTCGCTTCAGTCATGTCCGACTCTGTGCCCATAGACGGCAGCCCACCAGGCTCCCCTGTCCCTAGGATTCTCCAGGCAAGAACAGTGGAGTGGGTTGCCATTTCACAGCTGAGAGATTATAAAGATGGGAGAGAGAGAGGCAAATAGAAACAGTAGGGCTGTGCACTCTCTTCTTTACAAATTCAGTTGGAAAGATTTCTTCAGCTCTAACCAACCATGCTACAACTGAACATGCTGCATTTCCAGAACATTCCATTAAAGGAATCAGGGAAGAATGTAATGTATCTTGAAAAAATTTCTATCTAAGCCATTTAAAATTTTTGTGTCATGTTTATTGGGAGTAAAGTGCTATTTGCTTAGTCATGTCCGACTCTTTGCAGTCCCATGGACTGTGGCCCCCTAAGTTCCTCTGTCCGTGAAATTTTCCTGGCAAGGATACTGGAGTGAGTAGCCATTCCCTTCTCCAGGGGATCTTCCTGACCCAGAGATCAAACCCCGGTCTGCCACATTATGGGCAGATTCTTTACTGTCGGAGGCACAAGGGAAGCCCTATAGGGAGTAAGTGAGAGTGAAAAGTAGCTCGTGTCCGACTCTTTGCGACCCCATGGACTTTGCAGTCCTTGGAATTCTCCAGGCCAGAATACTGGAGCTGGTAGCCTTTCCCTTCTCCAGGGTATCTCCCCAACCCAGGAATCGAACCAGGCGGATTCTTTGCCAGCTAAGCTACCAGGGAAGCCCCAGTAGGGAGTAAACTCTCTGTTAAAACTGAGCTCCCCAGAACGGTGCATCCCTCCCCTTCTCCTCCATGAATTCTAGTGGACCCGACTCTTCTTGCATGAGTTTGTTTTCAAAGTTACAGAAGGCCTCAGAGATCTGCTAAATGGTGGATCTGTTTGGTTGTTTTGGAGGCAACAAAACATTTTACATTTTAGCATTCATTTACCATTCAATAATGTCCCTTGCTAGTTAAAAGACTCCTACAGTTCAGAAAGTTAAAATTCTGCCAATAAAGAAATTCATTTTGAAGCACATAAAAATAATGGTTCAAATGTATAATGATATTCTACTTGCATTTTTCCTACATGTGTTAGTGCTGATATCATATAAAAAATAAAATTCTGAATCTAGTTATCTAAATTTAAATCTTAGAAAATCTGTTTAAAGAAGGCATCTTAAGTGAACTAGAAACACTAGAAATTACATGCCTTTAGTTTCAGTACTTCCTCATCCACTGAATGAGTATTGTTTTTTGGGTAATTCATATATTTATTTATTCATTATTCATTCCAGAAATATTTTGTTGAACTTAATATGTGCCAGAGTCTACCAATATCTGAAGATGTGGCGAGGAAAGGCTCATTCCATACTTCCATGCTGATGCACAGAAATGATGAGAGATAATCGATGGATATTGGTATTTATTTCATGTATTTATTTTTTAAAAATAATTAATTTTTTGGCTACCCTATGCTAGGTCTTTACTGGACTCAGGCTTTCTCTAGATGTGGGTGGGGGCTGCTCTTCGTTGTGACGCTGGGGCTTCTCATTGTGGTGGCTTCTCTTGCAGAGCTCCGGCTCTAGGCTGCATGGGGTCAGTAGTTGTGATGCATGGGCTTAGCTGCTCAGCAGCACGTGAAATCTTCTCGGACCAGGGATCTAATGTGTGTCCCCTGCATTGGCAGGCTGATTCTTCCCCACTGCGCCACCAGATGACTTCCCGTACTTCCTCATAAAATGTAACTAATTGTACCTAATTATTTCAAAACTTACTTATGTAATATCAGTTCACATTAAACTATTAGCCTCACAAGAGATGAACTGTGCTATCATTCACCCTTCTCTCTTCCGTCACTAACCCAAAGCTTGACACACGGTGTTTACTCACTGGGCTTCTCTAGCGGCTCAGTGGTAAAGAACCCATCTGCAAAGGCAGGGCATTCGTGTTTGATCCCTGGGTCATGAGGATCTCCTGGAGAAGGAAATGGCAGCCCACTCCAGTAGTCTTGCCAGGAAATCCCAGGGACAGAGAAGACTGGAGAACTACAGTCCAAGGACCCGCAAAAGAGTCAGACACTACTTAGTGACTAGACAACACTTACTCAGCAAATAGTCATCCAATGTATGCATTTATCATAAGTTAACATTTAAACAGCACTTAAATCCATTGTCTCATTTAATCTTGATAACAACCCTGTGAGGTAGGGTTTTACAGCTGGGGAAACTGAGAAAAACAGAAGTGAAGAGACTTGCCACAGGTCACATAGCATAACTGAAATTCAAATCCAGGCAGTTGTCTGGTGCTAGAATCTGTCTGCTTATCCACTGTCCTCTATTGTCTATGAATGTATCAGTGAATAAATGAATTCATGAGTGAATAAATGGATTTAAGTAGTTTACAGGCTCTGGACTATAGGCTCACTAATTGTGATATGAAGATGTTGGACTATTCCACCCGAAGTTTAGTACAAGTTCTTTTAGCAGTTGTCAGATTATCATCAAGCAGTCTCCATTTATTATTGAAAATGTCCTATCTGCTGTTCAGGAATGCCTGAGAATGGCACCCCACTCCAGCATTCTGGCCTGGAAAATCCCATGGACGGAAGAGCCTGGTGGGCCACAGTCCATGGGGTCACTAAGAGTCAGACATGACTGAGCGACTTCACTTTCACTTTTCACTTTCATGCACTGGAGAAGGAAATGGCAACCCACTCAGTGTTCTTGCCTGGAGAATCCCAGGGCCGGGGGAGCCTGGTGTGCTGCCGTCTATGGGGTCGCACAGAGTCGGACACGACTGAAGAGACTTAGCAGCAGCAGCAGCAGTGGCCTGCATGCTGTCTGCTATGCTTTTGCATTTCTGTTCCCTCTGCTTGAGTTGTATCATTCCCAAACCCATTTGTGCCTTTTGTACTTACTCTAAGCACATAACTGAATTAAAAATCATGTAAATGCATAGAATATAACTGGAAGAAGAAGTAAAGCTGTTGTTTCTATGAAAACTATCGTGATGTAGATATGCAAGGATGAGTCCTATCTGTATGTCAATTTTTAAAAATAAACTGAATTTATTTTCACTATTTCAGCATTTTATTTTAATGCTGAAAAGGCAAGTTAAAAGCTTTGGAAATATTTTTTAAATGCAAGAAGTTACATTTGAAAGTTGCTTCCAAATAATGTATGGAAGAGACGATGAAGATGGTATAAGAATTGTAAAACATCCTGAAGGACTTTTCTCTCAGATCCCTTTGCCTGTGGCTTTCAATTCAGGTCAGTTGAGTGGCTCAGTCATGTCTGACTGTTTGCGACCCCATGGACTGCAGCATGCCAGGCTTCCCTGTCCATCAGCAACTCCCAGAGCTTGCCCAAACTTATGTCCTGAGACCAGTGGCCTGTATGCTCTCTGCTATGCTTTTGCGTTTCTGTTACCTCCATTTGAGTTGTGTCATTCCCAAACCTGTTTGTGCCTTTTGTACTTACTCTAGTACATAATTGAATTAAAAATTATCAAGTTGGTGATGCCATCCAACCATCTCATCCTCTGTTGTCCCCTTCTCCTCCTGCCTTCAATCTTTCCCAGCATCAGGGTCTTTTCCAATGAGTCAGACCTTCAAATCGGGTGGCCAAAGTTTTGGACCTTCAGCTTCAGCATCAGTCCTTCCAGTGAATATTCAGGACTGATTTTCTTTAGGAATAACTGGTTTGATCTTCTTGCTGTCCAAGGGACTCTCAAGAGTCTTCTTCAACACCACAGTTCAAAAGCTTCAATTCTTTAGCACTCAGCTTTCTCCATGGTCCAACTCTCACATCCATTCATGACTACTGGAAAAATCATATATAGATTTTATTAGAAGGACCTTTTCAGTAAAGTAATGTCTCTGCTTTTTAATATGCTGTCTAGGTTTGTCATTGCTTTTCTTCCAAGAGCAAGCATCTTTTAATTTCATGGCTGCAGTCACCATCTGCAGTGATTTTGAAACCCAAGAAAGCCTATGGCTTTAGATTCTCACATGGAGAAAGCACTCAGGGACATTCAGTTCAGTTCAGTCGCTCAGTCGTGTCCAACTAATTGTGACCCCATGAATCGCAGCATGCCAGGCCTCCCTGTCCATCACCAACTCCTGGAGTTCACTCAGACTCGCGCCCATCGAGTCCATGATGCCATCCAGCCATCTCATCCTCGGTCGTCCCCTTCTCCTCCTGCCCCCAATCCCTCCCAGCATCAAAGTCTTTTCCAATGAGTCAACTCTTCGCATGAGGTGGCCAAAGTACTGGACTTTCAGCTTTAGCATCATTCCTTCCAAAGAAATCCCAGGGCTGATCTCCTTCAGAATGGACTGGTTGGATCTCCTTGCAGTCCAAGGGACTCTCAAGAGTCTTCTCCAACACCACAGTTCAAAAGCATCAATTCTTCAGCACTCAGCCTTCTTCACAGTCCAACTCTCACATCCATACATGACCACAGGAAAAACCATAGCCTTGACTAGACAGATCTTAGTCAGCAAAGTAATATCTCTGCTTTTGAATATGCTATTTAGGTTGGTCATAACTTTTCTTCCAAGGAGTAAGTGTCTTTAATTTCAGGGCTGCAGTCACCATCTGCAGTGATTTTGGAGCTCCCCAAAATAAAATCTGACACTGTTTCCACTGTTTCCCTGTCTATTTCCCATGAAGTGATAGGACCGGATGCCATGATCTTCGCTTTCTGAATGTTGAGCTTTAAGCCAACTTTTCACTCTCCTCTTTCACTTTCATCAAGAGGCTTTTTAGCTCCTCTTCACTTTCTGCCATAAGGGTGGTGTCATCTGCATATCCGAGGTTATTGATATTTCTCCCAGCAATCTTGATTCCAGCTTGTGTTTCTTCCAGTCCAGCGTTTCTCATGATGTACTCTGCATAGAAGTTAAATAAACAGGGTGACAATATACAGCCTTGACGTACTCCTTTTCCTATTTGGAACCAGTCTGTTGTTCCATGTCCAGTTCTAACTGTTGCTTCCTGACCTGCATACAGATTTCTCAAGAGGCAGGTCAGGTGGTCTGGTATTCCCATCTCTCTCAGAATTTTCCACAGTTTATTGTGATCCACACAGTCAAAGGCTTTGACATAGTCAGTAAAGCAGAAATAGATGTTTCTCTGGAACTCTCTTGCTTTTTCTATGATCCAGCGGATGTTAGCAATTTGATCTCTGGTTCCTCTGCCTTTTCTAAAACCAGCTTGAACATCAGGAAGTTCACGGTTCACGTAGTGCTGAAGCCTGGCTTGGAGAATTTTGAGCATTACTTTACCAGCGTGTGAGATGAGTGCAATTGTGCAGTAGTTTGAGCATTCCTTGGCATTGCCTTTCTTTGGGATTGGAATGAAAACGGACCTTTTCCAGTCCTGTGGCCACTGCTGAGTTTTCCAAATTTGCTGGCATATTGAGTGCAGGACTTTCACAGCATCATCTTTCAGGATTTAAAACAGCTCAGTTGGAATTCCATCACCTCCACTAGCTTTGTTCATAATGATGCTTTCTAAGGCCCATTGGACTTCACATTCCAGGATGTCTGGCTCTAGATGAGTGATCACACCATCATGATTATCTGGGTCATGAAGGTCATTTTTGTACAGTGTTTCTGTGTATTCTTGCCACCTCTTCTTAATATCTTCTGCTTCTGTTAGGTCCAGACCATTTCTGTCCTTTATCGAGCCGATCTTTGCATGAAATGTTCCCTTGGTATCTCTAATTTTCTTGAAGAGATCTCTAGTCTTTTCCATTCTGTTGTTTTCCTCTATTTCTTTGCATTGATCACTGAGAAAGGCTTTCTTATCTCTTCTTGCTATTCTTTGGAACTCTGCATTCAGATGCTTATATCTTTCCTTTTCTCCTTGGCTTTTTGCCTCTCTTCTTTCCACAGCTATTTGTAAGGTCTCCTCAGACAGCCATTTTGCTTTTTTGCATTTCTTTTCCATGGGGATGGTCTTGAACCCTGTCTCCTGTACAATGTCACGAACCTCATTCCATAGTTCATCAGGCACTCTATCTATCAGATCTAGGCCCTTAAATCTATTTCTCACTTCCACTGTATAATCATAAGGGATTTAATTGAGGTCATACCTGAATGGTCTAGTGGTTTTCCCTGCTTTCTTCAATTTCAGTCTGCATTTGGTAATAAGGAGTTCATGATCTGAGCCACAGTCAGCTCATGGTCTCGTTTGTGTTGACTGTATAGAGCTTCTCCATCTTTGGCTGCAGAGAATATAATCAATCTGATTTCGGTGTTGACCATCTGGTGATGTCCATGTGTAGAGTCTTTTCTTGTGTTGTTGGAAGAGGGTGTTTGCTATGCCCAGTGCATTTTCTTGGCAAAACTCTATTAGTCTTTGCCCTGCTTCATTTCGTACTCCAAGGCCAAATTTGCCTGTTACTCCAGGTGTTTCTTGACTTCCTACTTTTGCATTCCAGTCCCCTATAATGAAAAGGACATCTTTTTTGGGTGTTAGTTCTAAAAGGTCTTGTAGGTCTTCATAGAACCGTTCAACTTCAGCTTCTTTAGGGTTACTGATTGGGACATAGACTTGGATAACAGTGATACTGAATGGTTTGCCTTGGAAATGAACAGAGATCATTCTGTTGTTTTTGAGATTGCATCCAAGTACTGCATTTTGGACTCTTCTGTTGACCATGATGGCTACTCCATTTCTTCTAAGGGATTCCTGCCCACAGTAGTAGATATAATGGTCATCTGAGTTAAATTCACCCATTCCAGTCCATTTTAGTTCACTGATTCCTAGAATGTTGACATTCACTCTTGCCATCTCCTGTTTGACCACTTCCAATTTGCCTTGATTCATGGACCTGACATTCCAGGTTCCTATGCAATATTGCTCTTTACAGCATCGGACCTTGCTTCTATCACCAGTCACATCCACAGCTGGGTATTGTTTTTGCTTTGCCTCCAACCCTTCATTCTTTCTGGAGTTATTTCTCCACTGACCTCCAGTAGCATATTGGGCACCTACTGACCTGGGGAGTATCTCTTTCAGTATCCTATCATTTTGCCTTTTCATACTGTTCATGGGGTTCTCAAGGCAAGGATACTGAAGTGGTTTGCCATTCCCTTCTCGAATGGACCACAATCTGTCAGACCTCTCCACCATGACCCGCCTGTCTTGGGTTGCCCTGCGGGCATGGCTTAGTTTCATTGAGTCAGACAAGGCTGTGGTCCTTGTGTGATTAGATTGACTAGATTTCTGTGAGTATGGTTTCAGTGTGTCTGCCCTCTGATGCCCTCTTGCAACATCTACTGTAAGGAATCTCAGTCAAGAAACCCATTTTCCTAGATATCCATCAACACTGATGTTAAAAGGTAAGGGACTGAATGTGCATTTATATATTTTAAGATAAAATGAAGCACTTTGAAATGTGTCCCAGAGGGTTAATAGAAGCTTGTGCCTTAGAAGTCCTTGAGTGTACCTTACTGAACATCAGATAAGGGAATAGGTTATTAACACCCCCCCCCTTTTTTTCTGTATTCTAGCTTTCTTTTTTTTTTAATTTTTTAAAATTTATTTTAATTGGAGGCTAATTACTTTATAATATTGTAGTGGTTTTTGCCATACATTGACATAAATCAGCCATGGGTGTACATGTGTTCCCCATCCTGAACCCCCCTCCCACCTCCCTCCTCATTCTGTCCCTTAGGGTCATCCCAGTGCAACAGCCCTGAGCACCCTGTCTCATGCATCAGACCTGGACTGGCGATCTGTTTCACATATAATAATATACATGTTTCAATGCTATTCTCTCAAATCATCCCCCCTCGCCTTCTCCCACAGAGTCCAACAGACTGTTTTTACATGTGTGTCTCTTCTGCTGTCTCGCATATAGGTTTATCATTACCATCTTTCTAAATTCTATATATATGTGTGAGTATACTGTATTGGTGCTTTTATTTTTGGCTTACTTCACTCTGTATAATAGGCTACAGTTTCATCCACCTCATTAGAACTGATTCAAATGTATTCTTTTTAATGGCTGAGTAATATCCCATTGTGTATATGTACCACAGCTTTCTTATCCATTTGTCTGCTGATGGACATCTAGGTTGCTTCCATGTCCTGGCTATTGTAAACAGTGCTGTGATGAACATTGGGGTACACGTGTTTCTTTCAGTTCTGGTTTCCTCGGTGTGTATGCCCAGCAGTGGGATTGCTGGGTCATATAAGCAGTTCTATTTCCAGTTTTTTAAGGAATCTCCACACTGTTCTCCATAGTGGCTGTACTAGTTTGCATTGCCACCAACAGTGTAAGAGGGTTCCCTTTTCTCCGCACCCTCTCCAGCATTTATTGCTCGTAGACTTTTGGATCACAGCCATTCTGACTGGCATGAAATGGTACTTCATTGTGGTTTTGCTTTGCATTTCTCTGATCATGAGTGATGCTGAGCATCTTTTCATGTGTTTGTTAGCCATCTGTATGTCTTCTTTGGAGGAATGTCTGTTTAGTTCTTTGGCCCATCTTTTGATTGGGTTGCTTATTTTTCTGGAATTGAGCTGTAAGAGTTGCTTGTATATTTTTGAGATTAGTTGTTTGTCAGTTGCTTCATTTGCTATTATTTTCTCCAATTCTGAAGGCTGTCTTTTCACATTGCTTATAGTTTAAAACCCCTCTGTTTTTAACGTGCCTTTGCTAATTGAGCAAGTTGGTTTTTTTTTTTTTCCTTCTTCTTCTTTCTTTAATTGCATATCCCTTCAAGCTTCATGTAGCCTAGGTAATCTATAACCAGATTTCTTAACCACCCCTATAGATAAAGTCTTCCACATATGGGTCTCTACAGTAACGGGGGTATGCGGTGGGCAGGAGCTTAAGTTGTTTTTCAGAAACTGAAGTCAGCTCCTGCCCAGTTCAAACAGGTCAAAACTGGTTGGGTCCACCAACTCCAAAGCTGGGATTGCACCGGTGGTTGATGGATGACCTTTTGATGTCAAAGGGATAAAAACTCCACCTTCAGGTTACTCTGAGCACCTTTTGAACATGCATTTTTGAACATGCATTCCATGAAGACATGCAGAACAATGGTTCACCTTTTCCTCGCCTCCAATCCCCTTTCTTGCCTAAGACCTCCTGGCTCATTTATCCCATAAGCATATCAAACCCCTCACCTCTGGGGAGGCGGATCTGAGTCTTGCCCTCCTACCTTCTAGCCTGACTGCCTTGAGGATAAACTCTTGGTTACAACACTGGTCCTGTCAGCTTTTGGTTTGCCTGGTTCACTAACAACTTTAGGCATGTATGTATCATTCTGTAGGATTCCCCTATTCAATCAACATTTGAGTAGGTGCACATGGATTGCAAGAAACTTCTTCAAAATCTTGTGTTTCATCCTGAAGTACACATGAAATGTGCACCCCACTCTGTGGTAGATATTAACACTGCTCACAAAATATTTCCAGTTCTTCTGGACACATAGTAGGATTGCACTATCCTGCTCCTCTTTGAAGATAAGTGGGGCTCTCTGACATGCTTTGGCCAGTGAGGTGTGTGTGGGCATGACAGGGGCCATTCCAGATGGCTATGCGTGTGTTGGAGGAGGTTCTCACTCATGTCCGACTCTTTGTGACCCCATGGACTGTAGCTTGCCAGGCTCCTCCGTCCATGGAATTCTCCAGGCAAGAATAATGGAGTGGGTTGTCTTTCCCTTCCCCAGGGGATCTTTCCAACCCAGGGATCGAACCCACAGCTCCTGATCGTCTCCTGCATTGCAGACCGATTCTTTACCACTGAGCCACGGGGAAAGCCCTCTAGATGACTGTGTTAATACCTAATCATGATTTGCTATAGTTGTCTTCTCCTCCCCTAAGACAACAGGCAAAGTTCTACAGAGATCCTATAATGAAAACATGAAACCCAGGCCCCAGCTGACTGTCATGGATGTGTTCCGTGAATGAAAAATAAGCTTTTTGGCTTTAAGTCACCAAGATTGGAAATTGTTTGTTATCACAGCATAATCTGATCTCTCTTGAGTAATACATATTCCATGATGCATCTGTATTCATTTAAGTTTGTAAATAACCTCCCCCAAATCTGAAGAGCACCACGGAGACATATACACCACCTTGATTCAGTGACTTTGTGGGCTGTCTCCACGTTTTTCCCACATGAAAAGCATACAATCAGAGCCTTTAGGATCCCTTCAAGTGCTGATATTAGGTCCTGCTGTGTATGAGGAGAGAACAGGCACCCCATGAATGTTGTGCCTATGTTGCTTAAATAAACCAAATAAAATTAAATTAATTTGATTGGAGAGCTGTTATATCTGATTGTAGAGCAATTGATTAGATTTCCATAGAGTCAATCTGATTTCATTGTTATTGTTCCAGTTGTCTTAAATGAGGGAATTGGATTGCACAGTGACCCAACTGATTTGTTTTGGCGATTGGCCTGCCAAATGTTGGCCCTGTAGCCAGCACCACTCTTTGACCCTGGGACAGGATGTGTAATTAATTCACTTGAATGTTGAATTCAAGCATTTTTTTCCTTCAAGCTGCTATGTGTCAAGTACTGTCATATACTGAAAAATATTCATCAGCTGTAAATATTTAAAATGTACAATCTCCCCTGTGTACATGCCACACCAAAAGGTCTAAACATTGCACAATGCTATAAACTATGACTGGGTCAAGCTTCAATTTTAAACTCTTTGTAGGCCTTTGTTCCCTGTAGGGCTTCATTCCAACATTGCATAAGGATCAAAAATGGATTGTTCCTGCCCCTTAAAAACAACTGATTCAAATTCATTGATTTAAAATGAAACTACTTATGCAATGTTGGAAGAATAGACTCTAGGCTTCAGGGGACCAGTGACTTGTCTACTCTATACAATATTGTGTACAGCCAAACAACACCTGAGTTTGTTGTTAACAATACTGGATGACTACCTGAATGAATAATTAACTAATGACTGAGGAGTCCCAATATTTCTTTATTTCAGTTATTTTTCAGTGAAGCAATGTAACTTCTGAACATGTGAAGCAATGTAACTTCATGATTAAGTGCTTTGGCTTTGCAGTTTGTCAAGTCTGAATTTGATTTCTGATTTTGCCACAGTTGCAAATTGCATTTTCCGAGGATGGTCACAATAATACCTCCCACTCCACATAGTCTTTTGCAATATGAACTTGACACTCCCTCATAATGAGGTAGCCAGTGTCTCCACTCTATTGAATCTGTGTGAACCTTATGACTGGTTTGAGCAATATAATTTAGCAGAAGTGATGATGCACCAGCTACAGACATAACCCTTAACTGGCTTGGCAGCTTCTGTTTCCTGCCTGTTGGAAGCCAGCCACCATATAAAAAGCACAATCCTTTGAAACATCAAGGTTCTGATTGAATTCTTGCATAGATAATGAAAACACAGAGAAGGAATACATTTTGGGAGAAAATTGGATGGATTCATTATCAAGCATGTTGAATATGCCTTGCCTTTGGGACTCATCATTTTAGTAGGGGGTTGGCTATATAGGTTTGAAACTCAAAAGAGAGATATAAGCTGGAAATATGAATTTGGGAGTCAACAGCAAATAGATGGTAACTGACAACATGAACACAACTGAGCGTATCTTTTTATAAAAGCATATAGGATGAGAAAAGTAAGTGGTCCTGGGCATAAATATGAGGAACAGAATTATTTAAGAAAAGGGCAGGGAAAGAACAAGTGAAAAGAGATGAGGAACGGAGGTACAGAAGGGTAGGTGGAAACCCAGGGGAGTTCTGTACCATAGACACTGGAAGGGGACTTCAAGCAAGAAGGTGTAGGGATGTCCCTGATCATCCAGGGAGTAAGACTGCACACTCCCAATGCAGGAGGCCCAGGTTCAATCTCTGGTCAGGAAGTAAGATCTCACGTGCCTTGGGATGACTAAGCCCACACCCCACAACCACAGAGCCAGTGCCACAGCTAGAGAAGAAGCCTGTGCACCGCAGTTACAGACCCTGAGTGCCGCAGCTAAGACCTGACTCAGCCAAATCAAGAAATTAACTAAAGTATGTACTTTTTGGAAAAAGTCTTTCTCCTTAAAAAAAAAAAAAAAAATAGTATGGAGGAAGTTCCTTGGCCTTTAGGATTTGGTGCTTTCACTTCTGTGGCCCAGGTCCAACCCCTGGTAAGATAATTAAGATCCTACAAGCTATGAGGTATGGCCAATAAATGAATAGATAAAAATTAAAAAACAGTATGGATTTAATTTAACAACAAATGCTACCCAGTTGAAAGTCCACACACTGACTCCTCATCATCAGGCTTTCCGATGCCACGTGCCACATGAAGAGGCTCTGGAGCATCGTCTGTATTCAGTCCAAGAAATCAGACTCAGTTGTCGTGAAACACATCAGTCTGCATGAATCTACTCTTTCTGCAAAGAGAGCTAAATATGGAGAAGCAAAGTGGGGAGAAGGAACGTTTGAAGGGCGAGCCTGCAGAAACCAGCTCCAGTGATGTTCAACAGGGCTTTGGGCTGTGAAGATGCTAAAGCAACAGACAGACTAGTGAGGAAAGAGCAGACAGTCTCAGGCTGGCTTCTGTGGGGCCTCCAAATACTCCCACAGGCAGCTGAGATGGTACTGAATTCAGCAGACAGTGATTGGTGCAAGAGGCTGAGGGATTGTGCTTACTTGTAAAGTGTGTGATTTCTGACTAATACAAGATTTTCCAGCTACTGTAACTGGTGACAATTTCCAAAAGAGATCCAGAATTTACAAAGTCTTCCCAGTTAATATCTCTCTTCCACAACTTTCTTCCGAGAGAGGAAAAGGAATTAATGATCTCATTTCTCCTTGGGCTAAATCGTAGCAACGCAAGGTTGAAGAATTTCCCAACGTCCTAAGCAGAAGCAATCTTAAGACTTCTATGAATTGCTAAATAATTTGGAGACAACCTCCCCAATACATAAGTCATCTACAGTTTTTAAAGTACTCTCCTATTTCATGCTTGTGACAACCCTGGAAGGAAAACAAGGCAAGTCACTTCCATTTTACAGATGAGGAAACTCAGATCCTAGGGAGTTTGATTTAACCAGTTCCTATCACTGAAAGCAGCAGAGCAAAAGCAGAATTTTCTTTTTTTCTCTCCTGGTCTTCTGGTGAATTCTGTGGTTGAGATGAAGCACAATGTAGCTTGATCTTCCAAAGCTGGGGCTTGCACAATTACTTGGCTTGCACAGTTACTGTGCCTGCAAAGTTCATGGAAAATAACCAAGAAAACACATTCTGGGACAGCCTGGGACTTCAAGGTCAAGAGAAATATTCAGTGCTGTTTTAACCAAGTTGTTTGACAGCTAATTTGAGTTGCTGAGAACATGATGATATGCAAATATCATACTGCAGTTTGATTATTAGCATTGATTATTAACAAATATTTCTTTGTAAACCAAGTTTTCCCAGTCTGGTAAGAGAGTGGCCTGGGGGCTCAAGAGAGTGTTCCTAAGAAAATGGCCAGAGTGTTTCCTTTCTGTGTGTCCGCTCGAAACTAACGAGACCTCCTCCTCGAAACTGAAATATAAGGCAACACAACTATGAAGAAGGTGCAGTTGCTTTTCACTACTTCCCCCCTTGCCTTTAACAGAGACCAGAGTTTTGGCATCTTTACTGTGTCATTGATTTCAGTTATGTTCTAAACACAGAGTAAGGAGGTCTTCAAGGCTATGGGTGACTGACCAGCTAAGTTTCTTGTGTTTGGAGAATCTTGGGAAGATAAATAAATCACTGAAACTTTCATTATGAAAACCACCACTTGACCATGGTGGTGCTTCTCCTGGGAAAGCGACGGAGATTTATGGCGGGAGGAAGGGGACAGCCGGGAAAGCAGTCCCTGCCAGGAGCTGACTCCCACTGTGGACTGAACTGACTGAAGCATTCAGCTGAACTCCAAGCACGCCCCTGTTCTCTGTCTTCTCTGACCTACACCGCCCGCCACCCCCCCGCCCCCAGCAGTTTTTTTTTTTTCTTTCTTAGTAAAGTTGTGACCTAAAGATACTTCCTTCACTTATGTAATCAGTACTGGATGGTGGTGAGGAGGCAGTGGCCAAAGGCAGTCGATTGACAATGCTTTGGCCAACACACTCAAATCCTGCTGTTTGATCCCCAGGGCCTCCCACTACCCTGTCTGCCCTTAAAGTGACTGTCTTCCCTGGTGGCCCAGTGGTTAAGACTCCATGGTCCCAATGCAGGCCACCCGGTTTAATCCCTGATCAGGGAACTAGATCCCATACGCCTCAACGAAAGGTTCTGCATGCCACAGCTAAGACCTGGCACAGCCCCAAAAAAGTACCGCCTGTCTTCTCCCAGGACTCCTTTGTACCCCAGTTATAGCCTTAAGACGAATGAAACTGAAAGGGGTTTTCTTGTTCGTTAGGAATTCCCACCCAGAGCAATACCAAACCTTCCATACCCCTTGTTCCTGTTCCCTCCCTGGATTCCAAGGCCATCTGTGAACAATGCTTATGAAGATCTCACTGAGAAAATCAAAGAAATTTGCATGCAAACTAATTATTAAATGCCATTTAGGAATTACTGTTAACTTTGCTTGTTAATGCCATGGTGGTTATCTAATTTTTTTAAATGTATGCAAGTTGGCCAGACACTTAGAGATAAAATGGCATAATGTCTGAATTTGCTTTTAAAATAAAGGAGGAAGGAGTAGGTCAGTTAGGATCCTATTTGGAGACAGAATCCATTCCACATATTGTTAACAGAGAATTTAACAGAAAGAAGTATTAACCAGGTCACTGGAAGGCAAAAAGAGAACCTAAGATATCATTAAAGTAGCAATTGAAGGAAGTAGTTACTGCCCTACGGCTGGGGAATAAAGGGAAGTGGTTGCACTTGGCAACCTAAAGCCTTGACAAAAGGTCCCTACTCAGCTGGAACACAGACCTCTGAGAGGATCTCTAGTGTCTGAGCTCAAGAAACGGGTGCTAAAGTCACTCCCCATCTCCAAGTACTCTGGCAACTGGGGCTGATGCCTTTGAAGAGGGCAACAAGGCTGGTTGTGTGAATGTTGGAGAAACTGCAACTAAATACTACTGTCAGTCTGGAAAGGGGCTACTGCTCAGGAAACAGCGGTGGTGTTGACAGGAAGCCAACAGGAAGAGGCAAGTCCCTTCCTCCTCCAACCTCAACACTGTGGCCAACAGGGAGCCAACTGGTAAAGCAGAGATGAGGTTTGAAGAGTCCCAGATTCTTAACGAAGACTTAATAGGTGGGCCTGGAGCTGAGGTAATAGCCTAACAACTAGCATGAGGGAGATGCATCAAAGGAGACAGGCAAACAGAGACTAACCATTGAGACTCAGTGGTGCATCCATGAGGGTTGACATATTGTTCTCTACGCTTCTGTATATATTCAAAATTTTTCTATAATATAAATAATATAATGAAAAAAAGGAGCTGGAAGTTTCACTTTGAAAAAAACCTTCTTTTAAGCAGACTCATGGACATGAAGAACAGAGTTGTTGTTGCCAAGACAGAGGGGAGAAGGGAAGACATGAATTTGGAGTTTGGGATTAGCAAATACAAGCTATTATATGCATGTATAATTGAATCACTTTGCTGTACACCAGAAACTGTGTATACACAGTTTATACCACATTGTAAATCAATTATACTTCAATAAGACAAAGATGTACACCCGTGATGGATTCATGTCAATGTATGGCAAAGCCAATACAGTATTGTAAACTAAAATAAAGTTAAAATAAAAATTAAAATATAAAAAAAAATTATGACAAAGACAAAGAAAACTTAAACTGTTCATATCATTATCATTTTATGGAAAACATCAAAATAACCTTAATGAAAATTTAAAAAAAAGTCTATCTACAATTGTTATCCCAAAAAAACCCCAAATTTTCTGTTTTTTCAACAGTATTTTCAAGCAATTTCAAACAGCATTTTCAAGATGCGCTTTATTAAGAATCTCAAATCCCAGGGATCACTGGCCTTCTCAGTACACTGAGAGTTTTGTTTTGACCATCCTCACCCTTTCTCTAGCTATAGTCAATTTTCTGCTTTAAGACAAAGTGAGTTCTCAGTGTCTATCTCCTTCTAAGGATATGACCTAAAGATAGATAGATGATAGATAGATTGATTGATAGATAGACAGATAGTAGGTGATAGATAGATATTCCTTTAACTTTTCTCCATATATCTTTTCTTTCTCTCTCATCACTCCTGCCCCCTTTTTGAATTTTCTCCAGTTAGTCCATGGACATACTGTAATACACAGGGTTTAGTAGAGTCACAAACAAAGGCTATAACTGGACATGACCAGTTAGCCCAAATGGTGCTCTCTGTGTCTCCCAGTTCGAGGTGGGGCATTTTATCCTTTCCAGGATACAGGTTGCCTCTCAGGCCCAAAGTGGAAATGGTCATAACATGGTTAGATGGCAACTGGAAGAATATGAAGGATTCTATGCAGGCTCCTACCTGTTGAATTTGAACAGTGTAATGTTTCAGAAAGATTGCCCTTTCCAGAATGCAGAGAATGGATTAAAGAGGAGCAAGACTGGAGCCAAAGAGAAGAGTCAGGATTCTAAAACAATGATCCAGGCAAAGTGGATGATAACCTGAATAAGATAATGGTAGCAGACGGAATGAACTGCAGGGTCTGAGGATGTTAAGGAGATGGAATCAGTAGAACTTAAATATGAATGGGAAGTGGAGCGGTGAGCTAGAAAGAAAAGTCAAAAATGACATCCATACTCTCTGTTGGTGAAACCACGTAAGTGATGTTCTCACTTACTGAGAACAAATTCAGGCAAAAAGTGGAGGGAGGAGATGCTGAGTTTATTTGGGGGAGACTTTAATGTAAAGATTCTGAGCGATATCCAGGTAGAGGCATACAACAGCAATGGGGTATACAGTCATAGAGCTCAGGTTCTGAAGGATCTGGGCTGCAGACAGAGATGGAGAGTCATTTTTAGCTTTTGTAATTATGTGTGTGTGTGTTTAGTCACTCAGCTTTTGTGATTATGTGTGTGTGTTATGTCAGACTCTTTGTAACCCCATAGACTGTAGCCCGCCAGGTTCCTCTGTCCATGGGACTTCCCAGGCAAGAATACTAGAGTGGGTTGCCATTTCCTTCTCCAGGGGATCTCTCTGTCCCAGGGATCAAACCCAGGTCTCCTGAATTGCAGGTGTATTCTTCAACATCTGAGCCACTAGGGAAGCCCTTTTGTGATTTTATTTGTTTTTAATTCCACAAATATGCATAAATATAATGATTTGTAAGAAATTAAACAACACATGTGAATTGAAATATCTCTTGAATACTCTCTCCATATCCCAGATACTTCCTTACAGGTATCTATTATTGTTGTTTTCACATGTATTCTTCCAGAATGATTCCTCTGCCTTTATACACATATATGAACTTATAGAACTGTGTTTTGTTGTTGTTCTGTCATTCAGTCATGTCTGACTCTGTGAACCCATGGACTGCAGTATGCCAGGCTTCCCTGTCCTTCACCATCTCCCAGAGTTTTCTCAAACTCATGTCCATAGAGTCAGTGATGCCATTCAACCATCTAATCCTCTATTATCCCCTTCTCTTCCTGCTTTCAATCTTTCCCAGCATCAGCTTCTTTTCCAATGAACTGGCTCTTTGGGTACAGGGACTGAGCCACTGTACATTTGCATTAATCAGGTGGCCAAAGTATTGCAGCTTCAGCTTCAGCAACAATATTTCCAATAAACATTCAGGGTTGACTTCCTTTAGGATTTACTGGTTTGATCTCCATGTTGTCCAAGGGACTCTTAAGAATCTTCTCCAGCACTACAGTTTGAAAGCATCAATTCTTTGGTGCTCAGCCTTCTTTATGGTCCAACTCACACCCGTACATGACTACTGGAAAAATCATAGTTTTTACTATACAGACCTTTGTTGGCAAAGTCATGACTCTCCTTTTTAATATGCTGTCTATGTTTGCCATAGTTTTTCTTCCAAGGAGCAAGTGTCTTCTAATTTCATGGCTGCCGTCACCATCGGCAACGATTAGGCTGTCTTAGATCAGTGTCCCCAAGAATTAGACTCTAAGATGGTGACTTGCATGCAAGAGATTTAATGGCAGGGAATGAATTGATAGAACAAGGCCTGTAAGGGAGTGAGGAAGTGGGGCTGGCAGAGGAACAAGTGAACTACGATGCAAATCTAGCTGATGTCTCAGCGAATCTCATGGGGGCACCACAGATACGCCTTTGGAGTCAACCTTCAAGGAAAAGGGACTGAGCCACTGCACCTTTGCATTAATCAGTCACTGAGTGACAGCTACCCCTAAGGAGAGGATGTACTTAAGAAATCATGACTCCTTTCCTCTAAAGGCAATTCCTTTGAGTGAAACTCCACTGTGATCCTTCAACAGCCAGTGCTCCTAGTGGTTGGAGAAATAAGTGCATTGATCCTGAAGTGAGGACCCTGGAGGTTATACCATACAGTTCCCACTATACAGACTCTATGAATAGCTCCAAAATTTGCTTTTAAACCTAAGGATATTTCCTGGTAATCTCTCCTTTTTAGTAGTTAGGTTAATTTCATTCTTTTCAATGGTTGCATAGTATTTCAAAGGATGATAGACCACAGTTTCTTTAATCTTTCTCTGTTGATGAGCATTCAAGTTGTTTTCAACTCTTTATTATTAGAAACAATCCTACAGATCAAATGGATTTCCATTTTCAGATAGTGATGGAATAAGTCCCTCCCAAAGGATGCCCTTTCCCCTCTAGAAACAATGATAAAATCTGGCTATAATAAAAAACCTACTACTTGAAGCCACTGGAGAGGGAACAGAAGCAGAAAGACTATAGTGGGGAGTGAATGCTTAGAGGAAAGAAGTGCTATGATGTCAGTTCCCCATTTCTGCAGCTTTTAGCCCAAGACTGATGCAGTCCATTTGGCATCTGGCAGCCTAGTGGTGAGGGCACTAATGGAAAAAGTCACAGTCTTTCTGGCTTGTAGAATAAGAAAAGTGAAGCTGGGAAGCTGTTACTAAAGTGAGTATAGGAATCCTGGGAGGGAAGAGAAAGCAACCTGGGAAAGGATCCCTACATCCTGTCTAGCCATATCTCAGTCTGACCTCTGAACCAAGTACACATAGAAAAGAATAGAGCAGCTCAGCTACAGCAAATGATCTGAATCAAGACTAGAGCTGTCACCCAAAGAAACATGATTTGCAGTCCAAGCCTAGTCAAGGAAATTGCCTGCTAAAGCAAAGGCAACAACACACACCAGAGAAAAAGAATGGAAACCAGAAACTTCATAACTTTACTTTCATAATATGTGATACATTCACAAATAACTTGACATATAAAGAACCAAGAAGATAAAGCACACTCTCAGGAGAAAAGAGAGTGAACTACATTTGACCCTGAGATGAAGCAGATGTTGAAACTAACAGATAAGAATGTTAAAGCAGCTATTTTAACTATTCTTGATAAAACAAAAGCAAAATATGCTCCCAAAGCATGAAAACACAGGAAAACTAGCAGAGATAGTTAAACAATAAAAGAGTGAAAATTCTAGAACTAAAAAATAGCTGAAAATTTTAAATTATTGGATGAATTTAATAACCAAATGGAGATATAAAAAAAATAAGAAAACTTGGAAATAACTCAATGATATTATCTATGTAGATGAACAAAGCAGAAAAAAAGACTGAAAAAATGAACAAGGAGTCTCTCAAATAATATCAAATGATTAACATACAGTAGTTTCAGAAGAAGAAGAGAGAATAAATAGGGCAGAAAATAATATTTGAATAATGGTCAAAAGTTTCCCAAATGTGTTGAAAAACAAAAACTTAGGCAGATTCAACATGCCTTGCCAACACCAATTAAGATAGACACAAACATACTAGCATTGAAATACATCACAATTAAGCTATTGAGCTATTGTCCTAATAAAGGACAAAACTGGAAAGCAGCAAAAGAAAAATGATGCATTACATATAGGGGATTAGAATCCAATTAAGAAACGAATTTTCATCAGAAACCATGGCGGCCAGAAGAGAATGGGACATCATTAAAGTGCTGTAAGAAAAAAAAAAAAACAAACTATCAACACAGACTATCTTATCCAGCAAAAATATTCTTCAAAGATAATGGCAAAATAAAACCTATTTCAGATAAAAGAAAACTAAGAATTCATTGCTAGCAGATCTACTCTGTGAGAATGCTAAGGGAAGTTCCTTAGCTGAAGGGAAAAGATTCTAGATGGAAATCTAGATCCTCAGAAAAGGATGAAGAGTATGTTTCTCTCAACTTAAAAAATAAATCTGTTAAATGCAAAAAGTATGACACTGACTTGTGGGATTTATAATACAGGTATGTGTAATACACATAACTATAAGAAAAAGGAGAGAGCAGAGAGGTAGATATGGCTTATATATTTGCAAGTTTTCAATATTTTACACAAAATGTTATTATGTTACCATGTTAATTATGAAAAGAGTATATATTGTTGACTAGTGATTAATAGTCAACCACTGAGAAAAAAAAAAAGCAAATAAGCACAACTAAAAAGCCAATACGAAAATCTAAATAAATTTAAAATATTAAAATAATTTTTAAAGGCAATAAATGAAAAGCATAGACTAAAATATAGAGGAGACAGGTAAAAAGCAAAAAGTAACATTTGGTTAGCCTACCCAAACAGATTAATAAGCACATTAAATATTAACAGATTAAACAATTTAATCAATAGAAAGAGATTGTCAGAAAGAACTTAAAAACTACCGCCTGTAAGAGACACACTTTAAATCTGAAGACATAAAGAGGCTCATAGTAAATGAATGGGAAAAAATATACGTACAATGCAAATAGAAAGCCTAAGAAGACTGTAGTGGCTATGTGAATATTGGACAAAATAGATTCCAAAATTCTGTGGGTTGAATTGTTTCCCAAAAAGATATATTGAAGTCCTAATCACCCCTGGTGACTCTGAATGTGATCTTATTTGGATATAGGGTCTTTGCTTATATAATCAAGTTGAGATGAGGTCATAGTGGATTAGGGTGGACCCTAATCCCATTACCGGGCCTCCCTGGTGGCTCAGATGGTAAAGAATCTGCCTGTAATCTGCCTGGGAGACCTGGGTTCAGTCCCTGGGTTGGGAAGATCCCCTGGAGAAGGGAATGGTATTTTTGGCTGGAGAATTCCACGGACAGAGGAGCCTGGTGGGCTACAGTCCATGGGGTCACAAAGAGTCAGACACAACTGAGTGACTAACACCTTCACTGAAACCAATGACCAGTTTCCCTATGAAAGTGAAAGTCACTCAGTTGTGTCTGACTTTTTGTGACCCCACTGACTATACAGTCCATGGAATTCTCCAGGCCAGAACACTGAAGTGGGTAGCCTTTCCCTTCTCCAAGGAATCTTCCCAACCCAGGGATCAAACCCAGGTCTCCCAAATTGCAGGCAGATTCTTTACCAGCTGAGCCACAGGGAAGCACAAGAATACTGGAGTGGGTAGCCTGTTCCTTCTCCAGCAGATCTTCCTGACCTAGGAATCGAACTGAGGTCTTTTGCATTGCAGGTGGATTCTTTACCAACTGAGCAATCAGGGAAGTGTCCCTATAAGAAGAGGAAAATTCGGACATAGAGACATGAAGACAGGGTCAAAAAGACTGTGTAATGACAGAGGCAGAGATTGGATCGACAGATCTACAAGCCAAAGAATCCCAAGGAGTGCAGGCAACATAAGAAACTGGAAGAGGAAAGGAAGTATTCTTGCTTGGAGCCTTCAGAGGGAGAATGGCCCTGCTGATACCTTGGACTTCTAGCATTCAGAACTGAGCATATAATTTCTGTTGTTTTAAACCACCCAATTTGTGGTACTTTGAGTTAACCCCAGGAAACTGATACATAAGACAAAAAAGCATTATTAAAAATAAAGTGGGCTGTTTCATTGTAACAACAGGTCAATTCATGAGGAAGGCGTAAACAATTATAAATGCATATGAAACTAAAAACAATCACAGGGTTCATGAGATAAGAACAGATAGAATTTAAAGGAAAAATTGAAAATTCTACAACCTTAGATATTTTATCAATCCTCTTTCAGCAATTACTGGAACAACAGACCAAAAAATCAGCAAAGACATAGAAGATCTGAAAAATACACTACCAACCACATAAATATATAAAGGAAAGAAGAGTTGTTAGCCTTGGAACATTCTTTCCTGCTTTCTGCAATTTTCCTGGTGTCCTCAATTATAGTCTTGGTCTTCTTTCTGATATGCAACATATTTACTCTATTTCCCCCTCAAATCTGTGGTAGCAAATGTTTTTAATTTACTTTTTAAAAAATATCTTTCATCTTACATCATTTATGCAGCATTCCTTTTTACTCTTTCTTCTTGGTCAACTATTTTAAAAGTTCTCTTTTCTTATCTTCCATCCATTTCTCCTTTTTGTTCTGTTTTAAATTTATACTTCCTCTTGTAGATTTCTGGTTTTCTTAAAATAATAGTGGTAAACATTTCCAAATGCTCTAAATTGTATTGTCTTTTAATCATTTTCCCACAACCCTATGAAGTCTGTACTATTATTACCATTGTATAGATGAGGGCATTGAGGCAGAGGCAAGTTAAGTAACTTATTCCAGGTCACACAGCCAGTAAATGATGGAGCCAGATTCTAACCAGGCAGTCGAATTCCAACATCTGGGCTCTTAACTACTGGACTATGAAATCTGTCTCCCTAGATTGCCAAATTAAATATTTTAGTTCCTATTTTATAATAACTCTCCTTGTATTTCCTCTTTATCTACTTCCTCATTTTCAAAGGTTTTGTTCATTCTATGACATATTATTCTTCATAAATTACTTCTTAACTCTTTTTTCATGGAAAAAAAAAACACTTTCCAAGCCTTCTGTGGTAGACTGAAAAAATGGTCCCTCAAAAGATATCCATGTTCTAACCCCTGGAACTTGAGGAAATTATTTTATATGGTAGACTGTTTGTAGATATGATTAAGAATCTTCAGATGGGAAGGTTATCCTGTATAGCCTGCCAGGCTCCTCTGTCCATGGCATTCTCCAGGCAAGAACACCGGAGTGGGTTGCCATTTCCTGATCTTCCTGACCCAGGGATCCAACCCCAGTCTTCTGTACTGCAGCCAGTTTCTTTACTGTTTGAACCACCAGGGAAGCCCTGGATCACTTGGGTGGGCCTTGAATGTAATCTCATGTATCCTTAAGAGAGAAGCAGTGGCAGATTTGACACACAAAGGGAGGAGAAAGCAGTGTGAAGTCAGCAGATGGCGATCTGAAGATGCAGGCCTCGAAGACGAGAGGGATACAGTCACAAGCCAAAGAATGCTGACAATCTCCAGAAGCTGGGAAAGCAGGGAAGAGTCTCCCCTAGAGCTTCTGAAGGAAGGAGCCCTGCTGACACCTCGATTTCCTAGTGATACTGATTTCAAGTTTATAGTTTCCAGAACGTGAGAGAACAAATTTCTATTAAGTCTCCCAGTTTATTACAACAGCCCCAAGAAGCACATCCTTTTCTCTCAGTTACACTGTTAAAATTTTTTTCTTGCTGGTTCTTTTAAGAAAAGAGAGAATTTTATTATATCATTTTTTAAAATAGTAAATATAGGCCCATTTTCATTAAACAGTTTCCTACCCAGTTTAGGAGTTTCTTGATAGAACACAGAGGAGAGAGCATATGTGAACATGTTTCCAGAAATATAAAGTGTGGTTCAATACCTAGAGGTGATCTTCAGAAGTTGGTTTTCAATTTTCAATATTTCCAAAGATCCAGGAAAGCCACAGGGTGACTTTTCTGCCTCTATTTAAGACATTTGAACCATCTCTAACACTGGCGTGACCTCTCCATCCTGTTGCGTTGCTAACTCATTGAGGGCAGGAATTGACTCCCCAAACCTGCTGCTATCTGCCCCTGAGTCTCTGGCCAGAAACTACACATGGAAGATGAAGAAAAAATGTGTATCAACAGCTGTATTTTCCTTTTTCTTGCCTTTGCTGAGAGAGAGACTCATGTTTAGGTCCATACTCCACACAGCTCTTAGCTCATAAGAGCCCTTTATCAAAGTCCATTAAGATATATAAGGTGTTTGTTCACTATCATCATTAATATAATTATAATAATGTGACTTGTATTATGTTTAAAAGAGCAAGAACAAAAATATTAGATGCTGTGACTTGGATGTGCTTTGAACTCGCCAAATAGCTTTGAAGGTCAGAGGAAGCAGTTTGATAACAACAAGATCAAGAATTAGAACATATTTTTGAACTTTCAGAATTGAAGGCAGTAGGGGCAAGATATAGAAGTTCAGGAAATGGATGATGGTGTAGAGAAAATGGTGTCATTTCAGAGTATAGTTGATTATATAGAGCTAACCCCCTTTCCTCCTCATTTTAATAAACACTTGCTTGGCTGAATTCTACAGCTTCCAGCTCTGCTTCAGAAGGTCTTTGTTGATCTTTACAAGGACAATTAAGTGGCAGGAATGTGTAATATAGTGAAACACTGCCAAAACAAATAGCGCTCTTAAAACCTTACGTCGAAGTGGCCGTTGTTGCTGGTGTTTCTGCAAGAGTCAGAAACCACTTGCTAATAGCTTAATTCCATTTCTCTGCAGACAAGCCGATCCGATTGCAGAAGAGGGACCCTGTGGTCTGCTGGTTAGAGAAAAGTCCTGGAAGCCTGAGCGAGCCTACGGTTTACAGCATAGCAGAGCAACTGACTCACTCTGAAACCCAGGGTTGCATCGTTTAACCTCACGGGGCTTGTTGTCCATCCAGCTGGAAAATGTGGAAAGATGTGAGGCTGAACTGAAAATCATTTGTGGCCCTGCTGATTTGCTGGACCACAGGGTACAGTTTGAGACTGCTGGGATGACTGAGTTCCAGCCCCGTGGGCTGTGACTGGGAAAGGCACACCTTGCAAGAAGCAACGAGATTTCATGCTGGTGAGAGTCTCATCTACAGGAGAGAGAAGCCTCTCTGCAGAATCAGCGGCTGAGGATTTCTAGTCTCTGTCCCTGGCTGGTCTCCATCAATAATCAGTTTTCCCTAAATGGACCTTCAGTGGGTCTTAGTAGTATCTAGATCCCCAGCTTGCCAGCACATGGTGACTGTGCTCAGCAGGGTAAGTACCCTGCAGTGCCCCTTACACCTTGTTCCAACGATCTGCAGAGTCTGTGGGGACTGAGGGTCAGATCAGATTTGCTGAACCAGAGAAGAACTTGAGGGAACAGAGGAGCAAGCCCTGGTTTCCAAACAGGAGTTAACATAAAACACATATCTTTGAATGGAAAGAAAATGGATTGAAATTTGGTGAGTTAAGTTAAAAGGGAAAACAATTCGAGGAAGGGACTGTTTATCTCATAGGAAATTGACATTTGGTATTGCCTTCGGGTTTCTGAAAGGCAATAAAGTATCCCAGGAATGATGGCTTCCGATCTGGGAACTGACAAAATGTTGCAGTGTGAGACTGGCCTTTGAAGGTGACACATCTGATAAAACCTACAAAAGTCTTGGTGGGCAATAGGTAGTTTACTGTAAGCCACAAGGGAATTTCCAAACTGCCTGGGAACCTGATAAATTTTGCTTGAATTGACTCTTTTATTCCCAAGGCTAATAATATTTGGTTTGTGTTTAAAACACCTTTTTAGCTCAGCTAGCAGGTCAAAGGAGAATTATTTTGGGTAAATAAACCATTAGGATAGAAGCATAACAAGACAGACATGGCTGTTTACTCACTGTTCACAAATCCACATATAGCAGTTAATAGAGTTGAATATATATATCCCTGCATCCCATCATGGATGAAAACTATCATCTCAGTAAGAGTGGCTGAAAAAACACTCAGAACCCACATGAAGTCTGTCCTCTGCCTTGTGATTCTTGACATGACTTCAGGGCCTGGCTCAATGTTTGAAGCCTTCGATGTCCTGTATAGGATGAGTCGTGTCTGACTTTTTGCAACCCCAAGGACTGTATCCTGCCAGGCTCCTCTGTCCATGGAATTCTCCAGGCAAGAATACTGGAGTGGTAAGCCATTCTCTTCTTCAGGAGATCTTCCCAACCCAGCAACTGAATCCAGGTCTCCTGCACTATAGGCAGATTCTTTATCATCTGAGCCATCAGGGAAGTCCTATGGGATGAGTACTCGATTCTACCATTAACTCTCGAAGAATAAGGGAGTGACACTTCTCTGAATATTTTTGAAAAGTTTTCATTTTTGGAATTATATTTTTATACTCAAATCAAGTATACAATGATAAAATTTAAAAGAACGAGGAAAACAAAACCAAAAATGAAATACAAACAAAAACCAGCTTACCTGTATTTTTAAATCAATGACAGTCTTACCAAAGGAGAGGGAAAAACCAACTTAAACAACTTTTGAACACAGTATCTTTACTATATACCCTTAGAATAAAGATAATAAGAACTGTAAATAAATATGAATTCCAGTTAATTGAACTGTTTGCCACAGGTGAGTGGCTCAGTTAAGTATAAAACTACTCTTAGTATATGACAGGATTAAAATGTAAATATAATGAGGATAAAGGAGCGAGATTTCTCATGGTCAGAGAAGGTTATGTTAGATTAGAGTTGGAGGTTTCAATATGACCTCCTGGTTTATTTTACACCTATATTTTTACCGATACATATTTTACTTCTATTTATCAGTTCAGTTCAGTCGCTCAGTCGTGTCTGACTCTTTGCGACCCCATGAATCGCAGCACGCCAGGCCTCCCTGTCCATCACCATCTCCCGGAGTTCACTCAGACTCACGTCCATCAAGTCCATGATGCCATCCAGCCATCTTATCCTCTGTCGTCCCCTTCTTCTCCTGCCCCCAATCCCTCCCAGCATCAGAGTCTTTTCCAGTGAGTCAACTCTTCACATGAGGTGGCCAAAGTACTGGAGTTTCAGCTTTAGCATCATTCCTTCCAAAGAAATCCCAGGATTGATCTCCTTCAGAATGGACTGGTTGGATCTCCTTGCAGGCCAACGGGCTCTCAAGAGTCTTCTCCAACACCACAGTTCAAAAGCATCAATTCTTCGGCGCTCAGCCTTCTTCACAGTCCAACTCTCACATCCATACATGACCACAGGAAAAACCATAGCCTTGACTAGATGGACCTTTGTTGGCAAAGTAATGTCTCTGCTTTTGAATATGCTATCCAGGTTGCTCATAACTTTCCTTCCAAGGAGTAAGCATCTTTTAATTTCATGGCTGCAATTACAATCTGCAGTGATTTTGGAGCCCCAAAAAATTAAGTTTGACACTGTTTCCGCTGTTTCCCCATCTATTTCCCATGAAGTGATGGGACCAGATGCCATGATCTTAGTTTTCTGAATGTTGAGCTTTAAGCCAACTTTTTCACTGTCCTCTTTCACTTTCATCAAGAGGCTTTTTAGTTCCTCTTCACTTTCTGCCATAAGGGTGGTGTCATCTGCATATCTGAGGTTATTGATATTTCTCACAGCAATCTTGATTCCAGCTTGTGCTTCTTCCAGCCCAGCATTTCTCATGATGTTCTCTGCATATAAGTTAAATAAGCAGGGTGACAATATACAGCCTCGATGTATTCCTTTTCCTATTTGGAACCAGTCTGTTGTTCCATGTCCAGTTCTAACTGTTGCTTCCTGGCCTGCATACAGATTTCTCAAGAGGCAGGTCAGGTGGTCTGGTATTCTCATCTCTCTCAGAATTTTCCACAGTTTATTGTGATCCACACAGTCTAGGTATGTGTATATACATTATCTATTACTTATGTCCACTGAGAAGGCCCAGAAGCAATGACCCCACAGTAGCAATGAATACACCTATTGTCTAGATTTTAGTTTCTAAATACCACACTAAAGCAGAGTCACTTGAGGAAATGGCTGATTTCATGGCTGGGACATGATGAGTTCAAGATGAGTTCAATTTCAAGATGAGTATGGAATATGTTCTTGTATAAAAACTGTATAAGAAAATGTCAGAGAATAAGGCACAGAAGGAAGTCTGAAGAGGCCCCCTCTGCCAAATCTAGGGTAATTTGAGCATGAAAATACATAATATTTACAGATTATCTATTGAATAAAATAGAAATCCATAAATTCATACTGACATGAATTAATGAATAATCGGATGAAATGAAGTAGAAGGGAAAACTAATCCCTATAAAGATTGCCACAAAATAAATATAAAAGGAAGAGAGTTTTAAAAATCACTTCACAGACAGCCTTATAAAAAGCAGTTCAGCAAGAATCATCAATAGATGCTAAAACTGGTAAGTGAAAGTTTGAGAAGTTTGATAATGATATATCTACAGAGTCTCAAAATATCTTCTCACAAAATATTTATTAATGACAGAGGGAAATGGTGAATTTAATGAGAAGAACCTGCCAAACACCTCCTGAACCTCGTAGTCCAACTTACCATTGCCAGTAATAGCACAAATTGACATTATGCACCTACCAATGTGATTTGTTGAGAAGAACACAAGGTGACCTCTGCAGTGCTCCTGCCAATTTCACTCCCATCATGAGCAAACCCTGCAGACACCTGAGTCAGGCTTTCCTCTTTGGTATGCTTATACTCTTCCACGGATATTTCTAGCATTGCATCTATCACATGCACTATAAATATGCATTGATGACGCTTCTCCTAGACTGTGATTCTTAGGGTCAGGGACAGCTAATATTTCTCTTTGTATACCTCTAAGTATACTGTCTTCCCACATATAACTCAATCATCACATATATTATGCAGGCATGCTCAGTCGCTTCAGTAGTAGCCAACACTTTGTGACCCCATGTACTGTAGCCCAACTAGCTCTTCTGTCCGTGGGATTCTCCAGGCAAGAAAACTAGAGTGGGCGGCCATGCCCTCCTCCAGGGGATCTTTCCAACCTGGGAATCGAACCTGTGTCTCCTGCATTGCAGGTGGATTCTTTACCACTGAGTCACCGGGGAAGCCCTCACATATATTATACTGTATTTCAAACACTTCTTTGCATGGCTTTCTCCCTTGTTTTAGTGAGGAAGTCCAACTAATAATGGCTTAAACAAGAAAGCAACTTGATTACCCCATAGAAAATTAAGTCTGGACATGCACAGTTCCAAAGTTGGACCACCAGTTCAATGATGTTATAGCACAGGGTGACTGCACCACATGCTTCTCTGATTTGACTGGTCTTTCCTTCAATTTCAAGATGGTTGCCACTGCTCCTCACATCATGGTCTTCTGTAACAGGCCCATAAAAAGTAAGGAAGTAAGTGATTGGCTTATGTCTTTCATCAGGAAGATAATTCTTCCTTAAATTCTCAGTAGACTTCCCCTTAAGTTCCATTCACATGTTCTGCTGCTGCTGCTAAGTCGCTTCAGTCGTGTCCGACTCTGTGTGACCCCATAGACGGCAGCCCACCAGGCTCCCCCGTCCCTGGGATTCTCCAGGCAAGAACACTGGAGTGGGTTGCCATTTCCTTCTCCAATGCATGAAAGTGAAAAGTGAAAGTGAAGTTGCTCAGTCGTGTCTGACTCTTCGCGATCCCATGGACCGCAGCCTACCAGGCTCCTCTGTCCATGGATTTTCCAGGCAAGAGTACTGGAGTAGGGTGCCATTGCCTTCTCTGATTCACATGTTCATTCCTAGACAAATTACCAATCATCCCCTCTGCCCAGAGATATTGTCATCTGAACAAAGCTGGGATTCCATTAAGAAGAAAGAATGGGGGTCATCTACAGACTGGATGGCATGAGTGCCTGCCATACTCCGCTGGTTGGCTGGTTTAGTTGCTAAGTCATGTCCAACTCTTGTGACTCCATGGACTATAGCTTGCCAGGCCCCTCTCTTCCTGGGATTCTCCAGGCAAGAATACTGGGGTGGGTTGCCATTTCCTTCTCCAGGGGATCTTCCCGACTCAGGGATCAAATCTAGGTCTCCTGTATTGCCAGCAGATTTTTACCAACTGAGCTACAAGGGAAGCCCCTCAGTTCAGTTCAGTTCAGTTCAGTCGCTCAGTCATGTCCAACTCTTTGTGACCCCATGAATCGCAGCATGCCAGGCCTCCCTGTTCATCACCATCTCCCGGAGTTCACTCAGACTCGTGTCCATCAAGTCAGTGATGCCATCCAGCCATCTCATCCTGGGTCGTCCCCTTCTCCTCCTGCCCCCAATCCCTCCCAGCATCAGAGTCTTTTCCAATGAGTCAACTCTTCGCATGAGGTGGCCAAAGTACCGGAGTTTCAGCTTTAGCATCATTCCTTCCAAAGAAATCCCAGGGTTGATCTCCTTCAGAATAGACTGGTTGGATCTCCTTGCAGTCCAAGGGACTCTCAAGAGTCTTCTCCAACACCACAGAAATGCATCAATTCTTTGGCTCTCAGCCTTCTTCACAGTTCAACTCTCACATCCATACATGACCACAGGAAAAACCATAGCCTTGACTAGCCTTGACTAGACTGTGAAGATATGCAATTTCACCTGTCCAAATTTGAACATATAAAGCATTTCAACAGATGCTTTAACTTTTCCCTATCTGTTATAGGGAGAGATCAGCCTCTTTCCTTATAAACTTCACATACTCTATCTTACTTTTGCCAAATTAACCACCCTAAAATACCAAAACCTTTATAACTTCAGTCCTCTCTTCCCTCTTGGAGGGAATTGAAAATTAAAAACCAGGGTCCAAGATGATAAGAATCTGTACAGGTGTATACTGTTGTTATTGTCCATGCTTGCTATTTTTTTATATATTATACCATGTTTGGGCATTTTGACTCATTCAGCACATATTATTGAGCATATATTGTTAGATGCTGGAGGTGCAAAAAATGAATAAGAGTTTCTGCCATCAAGGAATTTACAGTCTGTATTCAAAAGCAGAGACATTACTTTGCCGACTAAAGTCCATCTAATTTCCGTCATGGGAAATTTCTACAAATGATTGCTCAACATTCTGTTCTCCCATCAAGATGTGAACATCCAGAAGAGACAAAGAAATCAACTCTTCTAATTATTCAGTTCAGTTCAGTTCAGTCGCTCAGTCGTGTCCGACTCTTTGCGACCCCATGAATTGCAGCACACCAGGCCTCCCTGTCCATCACCAACTCCCAGAGTTCACTCAGACTCATACCCATTGAGTCAGTGATGCCATCCAGCCATCTCATCTTCTGTCATCCCCTTCTCCTCCTGCCCCCAATCCCTCCCAGCATCAGAGTCTTTTCCAATGAGTCAACTCTTCGCATCAGGTGACCAAAGTACTGGAGTTTCAGCTTCAGCATCATTCCCTCCAAGGAAACCTTTCATAGAAGACCTGTAATAGACATTCCCTCACACTTTGAATAGAATCAGGCCACAGGCCCATTCCTGAGGCAGTCACTAGAATGGGGAATGCAATTAGTATGACCAGTTTAGGTTAACCATTCAGGGTGGGGTGGATGCTGATGAGAAAATCTGCATGGCGAATGGGCCAGTTTTGGAGTTATTGCTACACAGTAGGTTCAAATGTTTTGAAAGCCTGAACCTGTTTTATTTATTGTGGCAAAAGTAGTTATGAAAGTAAGATGGAAGAGATACTTTGAAGGGGGAACAGTCATTAATTTAATATGGGGGAGGGGAGAAGCAAGTGAAAGAAAGGAATCAAGAGGGGTTTTGAGGTTGAATTTGTCCTCAAAATTGACCTATAGCAACAGCAGAGAGATGAGGAACCACTTACTATTTCCAGAAACTTGGAAACCATTCCCAGACTTAAAGTTCACTTGTGGTTAACAATGAGCTAACAAACAAAACCCAAAGTAACTAATATAGGACTCAGAGCATTTTACTATGTGGCAAGGCAGGGGTAAGGTCAACAGCAAACATGGAACATTCTTAATGTGGCTTATGATCAGTTCATCTCCCAGAAAGTTGGAAACGTGATAAGGAGCACCATTATCCTGCACCAGATTTTGATCAGTTGAGAAAAATTAGCTACGAAGAAAAGGGAAACCAGGCAGAAAAGAGTAAACTCTTTAAACTCAGAGGAAAGCAGGGAAGGACAGCATGAGCTCAGTCCAACATGGACTTCAACGTTAGCGGGGTGGATTCTCCGAGTTCAGAGAAAACATAGAAGGTAAGAGACTCCCATGAAGACAGTCAGACTACAATTCCACCTGATGCAGATGGTCCAGGACTGGGACGGGTGGCCACAAAAAGTTACATGGTTGCCCATGGTCTTCTCTGATGACCCAGATTTTAGAAGAAAATCCATTAAAAGATGGAAGGAGTCATCATCGCATGGTGTATTAAAACCTTGGCTATGGAACCGGATAGAATTGAAGGGGAGGGGGAAAATCCTGGCACTGACTCTTGGTAGCTGTGTGGCCTTAGCTAATTTGCATAATTGCCCTGTGCCTTTATTTTCTTATCTTTAAAACTGTGTATAAGAAGTCCTCCCCTAAAAAGAGAACCTTTCTACACTGTTGATGGGAACGGAATTTGGTGCATCCACTATGGAGAACAGTATAAAGGTTTCTTAAAAAACTGAAAATAGAGTTACCATATGATCCAGCAATCTCACTTTTGGGCATATATCTGGAGAAAACTCTAATTTGAAAAGATACATACATCCCAGTGTTCACTGTAGCAATTTTTACCATAGCCAAGACATGGGAAAACCTAAATGTCCATCAACAAAGGAATGGATAAAGAAGATAGAATATTACATATGTGTGTGTGTGTGTGTGTGTCTGTGTGTGTGTGTGTGTAATGGAATATTACTTAGCCATTAAAAAGAATGAAAAACTGCCATTTGCAGCAACATGGATGGACATATTAAGTAGTGACATAAGTCAGATAGAGAAAGACAAATATCATATGATATCACTTATATGTGGAATCTAAAAAATGATACAAATGAGCTTGATATTATTCCCATGTCAAAGTAGGAAAACTAAGGATCACTGGCCTGAGAGAGCTGTTTACAAAACAGGAACAGCCTCACAGACTTAGAAAACAAACTATGGCTACCAAAGGAGAAAGGGAGAAGGGAGTCATAAATTAGTAGGTTGGGATTAATATATACATACCACTATATATAAAGTAGATAATTAACATGTACCTATTGTATAGTACAGAGAATTCAATACTCTGCAATAACCTAAATAGGAAAAGAGTCTGGAAAAGAATAGATATATTTTTATGTATAACTAAATCATATTGCGGTACACCTGAAACTAACACACTATCATAAATCAAGTATATTACAATATAAAATTTAAAAAAGAAGCCCCCTCCCCTCGAGCAGGTTGTTGTAGGAAAAAGAAGATAATAAACATAGAGCACATACATTACCGCAGTCCCAGTCACAAGGTGAGTGCTCCATGTATTAATATATATATATTTGCTGCTGTTGTAAAAACAACAAAAAAGTGGTTGTTTCCACACTTTTTAATAAAAAGAGAGAAATTAAGAAAACCAGGAACATGCTCCATAATTCCACTTTCTAGATAAGTCTCTCCGGCATGCCAAAGAACTCAATCAATGGAGAGAAACACCAAACAAAAACAGCCCCCAACCAGCTTGCCCCAGCTCTTCTCCCCAAGTGGAACCATAATTTCTTCTTACTTTCAGAAAAAACATTTCAAAAAAAGTTTTCTATCTAATTAAAGGCTAAACAGGATGAACACAAAAATTTTAGAAGCTGGTCAAATAGGGCATGTGGTGCAGTCAAAAACTGACGACAGAAGCAGAACACACACTTAATCCTCTTCCTTTCCCCTTCCTCCCTCCTTCCTTTCTTTCCTCCCTTCTCTCCATCTCTCCCTGTCTTTCTCGATATTTTTCCCACATAAGATAGGAAGACTGAAGCACACTGACCTGCGACAACTGAAGACCAGCCAAGAGAGGAACTCACCTAAGTATCTGGTGGGTCTAAATCAGATCAGCAGGTGGGCTGTGGTGAAATTTCTCTCGGTGAACTGGGAGAACCCAGGGAGGAAATGATGAGAACGCGGCTCGCTAGACCCCAAAGTTCAAACCGTGCTTCGACATGGATGCCCAAATAACACACCAATCACCTCAGTGTGGGACTGGAGCCACCTTCTAGAATGGGTTATGAAAGGAGATATGAGTGAGCCGCAAAAGGCCACTTAGAGAGCCACGCTGCACTAGACCTACCTCAGTCTGTTTTCTGACAGGTTTGCTAGACCAAGAACCAATAAGGAGTGTTTCAGACACAGTGGGTCTAGATGTCATAAGGCAGTTGAGATGGTTTCTTATGAAATTCTTGTGAAGAAGTAGAGACTGTGTTCTAGGGGCAAAGAACTTCACGTGGCTTCCTAATTGGCCAGACAACCAGAGGCAAAGGATGCAGGGGAATGGTCCACAGTACCCTGGAGGGTGACCGGGAGGGTGATGTTCAGAGAAATGTCATTTGTACCATCCTACCACACAAGGACATGGTTGGCAGGAGACTTCAGCCTTATCTGACATCCCATTTTCAAGGCAGAATGTGCTTTAATGTTACATGTGTAAATGAAAATTAACTTTAAAAAAATGTTAATATAATAAATAAATAACAAATACAATATAATAAAAATGCAATAATAAAATATGAAATACAATTTATAACATTTAATTATTAAACTAATATATTAATAAGAAAAGTTTAGTAATATCTTTTTAATGTTTCCCCATCTTTTTCAAGAGAAATTCTAATCATCTATGTTACTTGTGCTAGAAAAATGGTTGCAATTATTCACCCCTTCCTATATTCGCATTCTTTGCAACAAGACCTTGCAGCATCTCCCATCAAGAGATGTCTCTGTCCCTTGAATGAAGCGGTCTTGTGACTTGCTCTGGCTAATAACATGGGGCAGAAGTGATGCCATGTCTATTCCAAACCTAGGTTTTAAGTGGCCGTGGGTGTTTCCACTTTCTTTCTGCCACCGCTGTGTGCACAAGCTCCGGCTAGCCTGTTGTATGATGAGAAGTGCATCATCTGGACGCCCAGCTGACAGCCTGCAAACTGCCAGCATGCAAGTGAGGCCATCCAAGACCAAGAGTGCCACCCGACTGACTCATGAGCAAGCCCAGTCGAGATGAGACAGGCCTGGGCCACTTCAGCAGAACTTTCCAGCTGATCTGTTGACTCGTGAGCGGTCATAAAAGTTTACTATCTTAAGTCATTGGGTGTTAAGGTGGTTTGTCATGAAGCAATAGCCAACTGTTACAGTCCATGCCTGTTCTGCTTTATCTGTCTTGCTACTCTGGTGCTCATAATTCTTTGCTTCAGCCATGCTCTGAACGAAACACTATGTTGACTTCACAGCTCTGCAAAGGCAAAACCTCTGCCTGGTCCACCGCCTCCTCCCTCAGGCGTCCTTCTTCATCCAGGGGACTCCTCCTCCTTGGAGACTCCTGTCAGGCCCCGCCTTTGCCAGGCGGCTCCCAGAGCCCTCTCCCCACACGCCTTCCAGCCTCTTGCGGCATGCTGCTGATGGCCCTTATCTATACCTGTATCACAGCACTCCTCCTGGGTTAAAATCACGCATTTACTCAGCCTACGATTCTTGCTGCACTGTGAATTCTGTGAGGAAAGAAGTCTTATCCTTTACCTGTTATTCCAACAAACAGTGTAGTTCTTCTCCAGTAGTGGTTAGTGTTCACTGCTCCATTGTGTCTCCATTTTGTGACCCCAAGGACTATAGTTCACCAGGCTCCTCTGTCCACGGGATTTCCCAGGCAAGAATACTGGAGTGGGTTCCCATTCCTTTCTCCAGGGGATCGTCTCAACCCAGGGATCGAACCTGACTCTTTTTCATTGCAGGCAGATTCTTTACTATCTGAGCCACCAGGCAAGACTCCCCAGTAGTTGACGTTCTATAACTGTTTGTTCAGTTCAGTTCAGTCGCTCAGTCGTGTCTGACTCTTTGCGACCCCATGAATCGCAGCACGCCAGGCCTCCCTGTCCATCACCAACTCCCGGAGTTCACTCAGACTCACGTCCATAGAATCAGTGATGCCATCCAGCCATCTCATCCTCTGTCGTCCCCTTCTCCTCCTGCCCCCAATCCCTCCCAGCATCAGAGTCTTTGTTACATGGTATCAATTAAATGTAAAGAGAGAGAGAAAGAGACAGAAAGAAGGAGGAGACAGGGAGGATGTGTCTATTTAGCCTTGAAAAAAGAAGATGTAAAGGGCTGACAAATTTAGTAAAAGATATCGATAGCTTGGGAACAGCTCCAGGTTACCAGTTAGATCTTCACTGGTCCAGACTAACCAGCTGATGAATTTCAGCTCTCTTAGCCGTCTCCCCTTAGCAGGTGAAATGTGTTCCTTGAAGCAGGAGATGCCACCAATGATGAAAACTCTTTAAGGGTAGCTGAAAAGACACATGAAATCTATCAGGTGGGAACCAAGATCATGCAGTCCTATGTCTGAGGGCCTGTCTCCCATCCACGACCGAGTCACTGATTTGATCATTTTCAGGAACCAGAGAAAAGCAATCCTAGATACAACGTAAAGACTGCATAGACAGCATGTATTCATCACTCCAAGGAAAAGACTTCAGAGTGACATGATCACTCTCTTCAGGTAACTTTTTTAAGGGTTGCTATATGGAGAAGAAATTTGCTCTCTCTCAGTCCCAAAAGGCAAAGTCAGAACCAATGGAGGCCAAAGTCAGACAGATGTGTGGGTGGATTTCTTAATCACTGGGTGTGGAATAGTTACAGTTATGTCTGACTCTTTGTGACCCCATGGACTGTAGCCTGTCAGGATCCTTTGTGCATGGGATTCTCCAGGCAAGAATATTGGAATAGGTTGCCATTCCCTTCTCCAGGGGATCTTCCCAACCCAGGGATCAAACCCAGGTCTCCTGCCTTTCAAGAGATTCTTTACCATCTTAGACACCAGAGTGAACAACTCTTGAAAAATAGTGCCATCTTTGGCCTTGGAGATGGCCAAAGAGAGACTAGCTGCAACAATATCAGCAAAGCTGCAAGAAAGTTTCATGTAATGGGAGTAGATGGAGTCCCCTCTCTGACGGGCTATTCACCAAAAGACAGTCCCATGTGGGAATTACCACATCCCCACTTCCCACAGGCTACCTGACAACCACCTGCCCAATTGTAAACACACGTGAAGGTGTCTGCCTTACTCTAAAGAGACTCTTTCATTCAAAAGCACCTCTGCCTCAATCACACTTGCTCAGAAATCCCATCCCCTGGCTAGAGTTGACCAATCCGGAATAGATATTTGACACCAGTCTGAAATTCAAAAATGAGAATTTGGGTACTGAGGGGTGACTGCCTTCTGAGGAGCATAGGCAGCTGCTCTGCAGAGAAATACGGTAATAAGTGCTGACTGAGCAACTACTATATGGCAGGTACTGTTCTAAGCACAGGAGAACCTGCAGGAAAAAGAGCAAACAAAATTCTTGCTTTCATGAAACTCACATTAAGTAGAGGCCAGAAAACAAAGATGAGAGGCAAATAGAGAGCAAAAGTGCATTCCTGAGTTCCCTAACAGACCCCAGCGACCTGGTTCTATGAGAAACACCAATGGCTCTTCAATAAATGTAGCGGTTTGCTTATGCCAACTGGAGTTAGTTTCTGTGACTTCCAACCCCAAGACTCTACATGAAATGCATTTGATTCCATATCTATTCTCTTCACAATCACTCTGCAGCAGGGGAACAGGGGAACTTCTAAAGATCAATAGGTCAGAAGCTCATGGAAGAGAAGAGAACATTTTTCTTGCTACCCTTCCATATATCAGTTCTCAGATTTAGGGTCTCCAGGTTTCTAGTTTCCATTAGGAAGACAAAGGGAAGCTGCTTCCCCAGATATTCAGGATGGCAGAGCAAAGGTTACATGATAGGCAGAGTTTAATGATCTTGGCTGCATCCAGGTATTATTATTATTATTTAATACGTCCATACAACAGGGCGATCAGCAAGGAAGTACATTCTCCACCCAGGCTTACAATAACAAATAAAATCATTCCAAAACAAGAAAAAAAAAGCTCTTTTCTCCCAAGAGCTTACAGGGGAGAGGCAAGTCAAACAATACAGGACATAGATATGGCCTGAGATGCATCCAGGGAGTTTTAAATAGACCATGTCACTGCACAGTCAGGTTTCCAGGGGCTTTTTGAGAGCATGAGGGGAGAGCTATTTGGACGACCATTGGGCTGGCATGTGCAGCAGAGGAGTGCAGGTTCTAGGACATTGTGTGCCCCATTCTCCAAGGAGCCTGTGTTCCTCAGGCTTTTAGTTTTGGAATTTTCAACTTATTAAGAAAGTAGAAGAGAGATTAAGAATGAAAAAAAAAAACTTGCTATTTTGCCAAACCTGCTTTTATTTTAATGACTCCTACAGTGAGATGCAGATCTTCTTTCAATTTTCTACTTGCTGATTAATTTCCTGTTGACTCTGAAGGTAACTGAAAACCTTTTGGATGAAGTAGAAATAGCCTTACTTGCCAGTGATTCTTGGTAATGGGATGGAGTCGCTCGGGGCCAGCCTTTAGGAGCTTCCTCTGAGCTCTGGGTAGGTGGGTGGTTTAGGGCACATGTTAATTTAAAATGTGTTCATTCATAAACATATTCAACATAAAGGCATTCTTTTTCCTCTTACAGTGTCCCAGGGTGGGGTGGGGTGGGGTGGGTGGGGAGGTTCAAGTCATGTTCCACCCTGGAGGTCTGTTCTAGTCTAAGTTGTGAAATCAGCTCTGTCTGCCCTTATCGGCCTTCCCAGTCCCCTTTCTTTGACTTTTCCCATCAGTCTTGATACTTTCCTCTCTTCCAATGTTCAGGTCTCTATAAAGTTTTATTCATCATACCCAGTTACAACCTGCTGGAAAGAAAACACTTTTACATTAGTCATGTACACTTGAATGTGAATTTAAGCCCAGTTACTTCTCCTGAGGGCGTGCGTGCATGTTAAGTCACTTCAGTCATGTCCATCTCTTTGTGACTCCATGGACTGTAGCCTGCCAGGCTCTTCTGTCCATGGGATTCTCCTGGCAAGAATACTGGAGTGGGTTGCCATACCCTCCTCCAGGGAATCTTCCACACCCAGGGATTGAACCCCTGGATTCGTGTCTTCTGCACTGGCAGACAGGTTCTTTACCACTAGCACCACCTGGAAAACCCCTACATATTAACCCCTGCATTGGAAGGGCAGACAGGTTTAAGAGAAAAGTAATAGGCTGGTTGTTTCAAGACCCCACTCTAGTCTTGTGTTTCCTAAGCCAGACACTTCATTTCTCAATTTTGATTTTTAAAAAAAATTCTATAACATCAGAGGCTCAGTAAGATAATTGTTGAATCTCCTTCGTGTGAATTTTAAAGCTTTCGACTTGTATTCCCAATATGAGCAGGGGGCGTCTGGGGAGAGCTGGAGCCTCCCCAGGCCTCTGAGTCAGTCACGCTGTGCTCAGCTGCCTTCATCTGGATGCGGGGAATCCGAGGCACCGTCCAGCAACTGAGATGTGCTGTCTGCAGATTTTCTCTCTAGAAAAGTTCCCGCCGAGACTTTAAGCGAGGAAGGTCACGATCGTTCTGCTGGGTATTTATCCACGCTTGAAATTCCTAATACTAACTTTGTGATGCTCACCTAATCCAGCATGGCCACCATCAAGACAGCTTTAGGCTTTAACCAAATGCGTCTGTGTAGAACCACGAGTCCCCTTGTGTCCCCAGGGGCTCTCCTGAAGGGACAGAGGTTCCCAACCTGGGTTGCACGTTAGACCCCCTGAGGAGGTTCTAAAAGTCCTATGCCCAGGTCACCTCCTAGATCACTCTTGTCAGCCTGTCTCCCTGTAGTGGACTAGAGAGCAAGATTCTGAAAACTCATAATTCCGGTTTTCCTCAGAACTGAGGACCCCTGTTAAGACATCTGAGGTGGAGCTGTGTTTTCTAACCCTTGCCAGGGGTTAAGTAGGGGTCTTCTAACCCCTAGTCTACCTCACCTCTCTTATTTTTCTCAAAATCTATTTCATTTTGAGATTAAGGAGTCTCCATTTTATTACTCTGTAATAAATAAATAAATAAAAATAAAAATAAATAAAAAATCTGTAATAAATAAATTTCTGGGGAAATCAGACCTTACGCTGTCTTTCAGCTCAACTTCTTGTTTGTCCTTGAATAACCCACGTGTCGGCCTCCTGAGTGTCCTAGTCCCTCAGATTGTAGGATTTTTTTCTGTCCTTTCATATGTTAAATTAATTCCAGTCCCTGGGACTGCAAGGAGATCCAACCAGTCCATTCTGAAGGAGATCAGCCCTGGGGTTTCTTTGGAAGGAATGATGCTGAAGCTGAAACTGCAGTACTTTGGCCACCTCATGCGAAGAGTTGACTCACTGGAAAAGACGCTGATGCTGGGAGGGACTGGGGGCAGGAGGAGAAGGGGACGACAGAGGATGAGATGGCTGGATGGCATCACTGACTCGATGGACGTGAGTCTGAGTGAACTCCGGGAGTTGGTGATGGACAGGGAGGCCTGGAGTGCTGCGATTGATGGGGTCGCAAAGAGTCAGACACAACTGATCGACTGAACTGACTGAACTGAACTGAAGCCATGTTCACCCAACATATCTAAGCATTCCTAGGGGACCTAAGTTTCTGTGGATCCCTCTTGCTTCCCCTAAACTTTTTCTCTCTCTGTCTTATCACCTGCCACCATTATTCTCTTCTTCATTGTTTTTCTCCATGATTGACGCCATCTCCACTGCTTCATCCCCTCAAACACCACTAATAAAAGACTCTGCATGTCACTTTATGGAGAATGGAGTGCTAAGGATGGGCATTAACACAGAAAACGGCAGGCATCGCCTCAAAACTGAACATCAGGCTTCATCGTCAGGCAGCCATGGAAAATACCAGTCATGCTGAATTATATTTTACTTTTGGGACCACATCCACTCAAGAGACGTTTTCATCTTTTCTCTCACTGTTAGTCTCTATTCCCCCAAATTCCTGACAGGAGTTGTTATGCAGGGAAATTTACCTGTCCACGTTAGACTACACTAGTCTCAGCTGACTTGAACACGTCCCTATCCTCATTCGTTTGGCTGAAACATAATGGGGTGCACAGTGGTTAGCGTAACATCATTCCTTTAGCCAGGTCACTTTTTTGGGCAGAGCCCCCTTCTAAGTCATGACTTCCACGTGTCTGTCCTCCTTGTCTGTTTGCCCTCATTCTGGTCTGAGCTCAAGTCCTTGACTCACTTAATAATCAGTCCATGGCTGGGTAGCGCCAGACCATCCACTATGACCTTCTGCCAGGTGCTGGTTGGGTCAGCAGAGCATCAGAGTTGGGAGGTTGGACCAACGATGATCCAGCAGCTCCAATTAGGGATGAACAAATTCAAAAGCAGCCTGGTATCAGCTGGGAAGAGTGGAGTGGTTCATGGTGGGCACTCGGGCCTCCTGGGTTCACATCCAGACACATGGTGCTGAGGCTCTGGGTAAGTTACTAACTTCTCATAATAGTGTGTTATCATTAACTCTGAGGCTAATAATAGAGGATAAGATAATGTCTCCTATCTCATCAGTCTGATAGGATAAATGAACAAATACATGCAAAGTTCTTGGAATAGTTTCTGGACATTGGTACACGATCAATCTTACTGTGACCCAGGGTCCTACAGCCAGACAGAAAATACCAGATCCAGAATCCAAGCTTTTCAGTTTCCATTTCCCCATGGTCCTTACCCTGCCAGGCAATAAAGGAGAACATGTAGGTGAGTCCACAAGACCTTGCCAGCAAGCTGAATAGACAAAACTAATACACCTGAAACAGTCAGGGGCAGCCATTAGGGAATGACGAAAGGGATAAAACAGAGATTCTCAAGCTTGGCTACACATTAGCCTCATCTGGGGGATTTTTCCAAATTCTGATGCCTAGACCATTCCCCACACCATTAAATCAGGATCTCTAGGGATGGGAGCCAGGCATCAACATGTTTCAAACCTCCTAGTTAATTTCAAAATGTAGCCAAGAAGGAAAATCACTGGCTGGAGCAACCATGACACCTTGATGGACCATCTCAGCTTACAGAGGTGACACAGTTTGCTTCTGATGATGACAAGGGCTTTCAGGAAAGCCTGAACCTGACCAAATCGTATGACTCCTCTTCCAGTCATTATGTTTTTAAGCTGTCATTGATTAGGACTTTATTATGTGCCAGACTGGACACTCATCATGCATTACCTCATTGATGCAATACAGTGGTCCTATGAGACCAGTCCTATAATTAGCCCCACTCTACAGATACAGAAACTAAGGGTTGGAGAGATGATGTCACTGAGCCAAGGTGACACAGATCGATCTGGGACTCAGACACGGGCCTTCCAACCTAGGGCCTACGGAACCAGAGCCTGATTCCATCTCGCTGTTCTGCCCCCGAAGCATCCTTTTCCAGAAATGGTTCTCTCACCTGCCGCTCACAATCTGAGCGCAGAACTCTCCCCAACCTCTCACCATCATCACCTCCACCTTCTTCAGCACCATGACCCCAACCCCCATGCTGGTCATTTTTTAAAAATACAGCAATTTTTTTTTTTTTTTGCCTTTGATTTAATCCCTCCACCCTAAAAGAGATCAACTGTCCCCTTTCCTTGTCACAAACATTTACACAGCCTTTTTCTTAGTAATTCCCACTTTTAGTTTCCTTTATGGTTCCAGCTACTTTAATACCTAAACTGTTGTATTTCCAGCCTGCTTTGTAGCCATCTGGCCTCCTCCCACTCAGAAATATTTGGCAGAGTATAAGGCAAACCTTTGTCCCCATCTGTGTTCCCATCTCTAGTCTTCCAGAGTATAATCAATCATCTTAATCACCTTGCTCTGAAAAGTCTTCATCAGAGGAATTTGCATTTTCTTTTCCTTTTAAAGACCAAACTCCTTATCTCATTTATTTCATATATTTCATATATATATAGAGAGAGAGAGAAAGAGAGAGAGAGAGAAAGAGAGAGAGAGAGAGAGAGAGAGAGAGAGTCTATTGCTGGTTAACAATATTTCCACAAATTTATAAATTTCAGGTTTATGTGAACCCTGCATTGATCAAGTTTATAACACTATTTTGCCAACAGCATTCGCTTACCTCATGTCTCTGTGTCACACTTGGTAATTCTTGCAATAAATCAAACCCTTCCACTATTATTATATCTGTTACGGTGATCTGTGATCATCTTTGATTTTACTATTGTAATTATTTTGGGAGCCACAAACTACATCTGTATTGAATTTAGTTGATAAATGTTATATGTGCTCTGACTGCTCCACTGACTGGCCGTTCCCGCATCTCTCTCACTCCCTATACCCTGAGCAACAATACTGAAATTAGGCCAATTAATAACCCCACAATGGTCTCTAAGTGTTCAAGTGAAAAGAAGAGTCACACATCTCTCACTTTAAATCAAAAACAAAAAAATGATCAAGCTTAATGAGAAAGGCAGGTCTAAAGCTGAGATATGCTGAAAGCTAGGGCTTTTGTGTCAAAGGTAGCCAAGTTCTTAATTCGAAGGAAAAGTTCTTGAAGGAAATTAAAAATCTATTCTGGAGAACACATGAATGATAAGAAAGTGAAACAATCTTATTGCTGATGTGGAGAAAGTTTTAGTGGTCTCGAGAGAAGATCAAACCATTCACACCATTTCCTTAAGTCAATGCCTAATTCAGAGCAAGTCTCCTAACTCTCTTCAATTCTGTGAAGGCTGGGAGAGGTGAGAAAGCTGCAGAAGAAAAGTTTGATAATAGAAGTTGGTTCATGAGGCTGAAGGAAAGAAGTTATCACATCAAACTGCAGTGTGAAGCTAATAAGTGCTGATGTAGAAGCTGCAGCAAATTATCCAAAAGATCCAGCTAAGATCATTAATGAAAGTGGCTACACTAAACCAACAGATATTCAATATAGAAAAATTCAATATATATTGGAAGAAGATGCCATCAAGGGCTTTCAGAGCTAGGGAGGAGAAGTCAGTGCCTGACTTCAAAGTTTCAAAGGACAAGCTGACTCTCTTGTTGGGAGCTAATGTAGCTTGTGATAAAGTTGAAGCTAATGCTTATTTACCATTCTGAAAATCCTAGGGCCTTAAGAATTACACGAAATCTACTCTTCCTGTGCTCTGTTAGTGGAACAAGAAAGCCCTGATGACAGCACATCTGTGGACAACATGGTTTATAGAATATTTTAAGCCCGCTGTTGAAATCTGCTTAGAAAAAAGATCCCTTTCATGCTTGGGGCCGGTGCACGGGGATGACCCAGAGAGATGTCATGGGGAGGGAGGTGGGAGGGGGGATCATGTTTGGGAACGCATGTACACCCGTGGTGGATTCATGTCAATGTATGGCAAATCCAATACAATATTGTAAAGTAAAATAAAGTAAAAATAAAAATTAAAAAGGAAAAAGATCCCTTTCAAAATATTACTGCTCATTGGCAATGCACACGGTCACCTAAGGGCTCTGATGGAGATGTACAAGACTAATCTTATTTTGTGCCTGCTAACACAACATCCATTCTGCAGTACAAGGATCAAGGACTAATTTTGACTTTCAAGTTTTATTACCTAATAAATACAGTTCATTAAGCTATGTGTGCCATAGATAGTGATTCCATTGGTAGTTCTGGACAAAGTAAATTGAAAATCTTCTGGAAAGACTCACCATTCTAGATGCCACTAAGAATATTTTTGATTCTTGGGAAGAGATCAAAATATCAACATTCACAGGGGTTTTTGAAGAATTTAATGACAACTCTCATGGATGACTTTGAGGGGTTCAAGACTTGAGTGGAGAAAATAACTGCAGATGTGGTAAAAATAACAAGAGAACTAGAATTACAAGAGCCTGGGACTTCCCTGGTGGCACAGTGGATAAGAACCCATCTGGCAATGCAGGGGACACTGGTTTAATCCCTGGCCTAGAAAGATTCCACGTGCTGTAGAGCAACTAAACCCACGAGTGACAACTACCAATCCAGTGTTCTAGAGCCCACAAGCCACAACTCCTGGAGCCTGTGCGTTTCAGAGCCAGCGAGCCCCAACAAATGAGCCCCTCTGCCATAGCTACTCAGGCCTGCGCCTGTGCTCCACAACACGAGAAGCCTGTACACGACAACCAAGTGTAGCCTCTGATCACCTCAATTAGAGAAAGCCAGCCTGGCAATGAAGATCCAGCACAACCAAAAATTAAAAAAAAAAAAATAATAATAATAAATAAATTAATTAATTAAAAGAAAGAAGTGGAGCCTGAAGATGTGACTGAATTCCTGCAATCTGATGATAAAACTTGAATGGATGAGAATTTGCTTCCTATGGATGAGCAAAGAAAGTAAGTTCTCGAAGTGAAATCTACTCCTGGTGAAGATGTTATGAAGGCTTTTGAAATAACAAGGATTTGGAATATTACATAAGCTTAGTGGATAAAACAGTAGAAGAGTTTGAGAGGGCTGACTGTAATTTGGAAAGGTCTACTGTGGGTAAAAGCTGACTTAAAGTTCAATATTCAAAAAACTAAGATCATGGCATCCAGTACGATCACTTCCTGGTAAATAGATGGGGAAACAATGGAAACCATAACAGACTTTATTTTCTCCTGCTTCAAAATCACTGCAGATGGTGACAGCAGCCATGAAATTTAAAGACGCTTGCTCCTTGGAAGAAAAACTATAACAAACCTAGAGAGCATATTAAAAAGCGGAGACACTACTTTGCCGACAAAGGTCTGTATAGTCAAAGTTATGGTTTTTCCAGTAGTCATGCATGGATGTGAGAGTTGGACCATAAAGAAGTCTGAGCACCGAAGATTTGATGCTTTTGAACTGTGGTGTTGGAGAAGACTCTTGAGAGTCCCTTGGACCACAGGGAGATCAAACCAGTCAATCCTAAAGGAAATCAGTACTGAACTGGAAGGACTGATGCTGAAGCTGAAACTCCAATACTTTGGTCACCTGATGCGAAGAACTGACTCATTGGAAAAGACCCTGATGCTGGGAAAGATTGAAGGCAGGAGGAGAAGGGGATGACAGAGGATGAGACGGTTGGGTGGCATTTCCGACTCGATGGACATGAGTTTGAGCAAGCTCTGGAAGTTGATGATGGACAAGGAAACTTGATATGCTGTGGTCTATGGGGTTGAAAACAGTCAGAAATGACTGAGCGATTGAACCAACTTACTGACTGTGGGTAAAATGCTATCAAACAGCATTGCATATTACAAAGAAATCACTTATGAAAGGAAGACTCAATGGATGTGGCAAATTTCATTGCTGCCTTATTTTAAGAAATTACATTTGAACCAGTTCTAATGAGGTGGATGAAACTGGAGCCTATTATACAGAGTGAAGTAAGCCAGAAAGAAAAACACCAATACAGTATACTAACACATATATATGGAATTTAGAAAGATGGTAACAATAACCCTGTATGCGAGACAGCAAGAGAGACAAAGATGTACAGAACAGTCTTTTGGACTCTGTGGGAGAGGGCAAAGGTGAGATGATATGGGAGAATGGCATTGAAACATGTAAATTAGTATATGTGAAACAAATTGCCAGTCCAGGTTGCATGCATGATACAGGGTCCTTGGGGCTGGTGCACTGGGATGACCCAGAGGGATGGGATGAGGAGGGAAGTGGGAGGGGGGTTCACGATGGGGAAAACATGTACATCCATGGCAGATTCAAGTCAATGTATAACAAAACCAATACAATATTGTAAAGTAAAATAAATTAATTAATTTAAAAAAAGATAATTCTACTCTTAAAAAAAAAGAGAAATTACCACAGTCACCCCAACCTTTAGCAACAACTGTCAACACTGAGGCAGGGCCTTCCACCAGCAGAAAGATTACAACTTGCGAAGAGGAACTAAAAAGCCTCTTGATGAAAGTGAAAGAGGAAAGTGAAAAAGTTGGCTTAAAGCTCAACATTCAGAAAACGAAGATCATGGCATCTGGTCCCATCACTTCATGGGAAATAGATGGGGAAACAGTGGAAACAGTGTCAGACTTTATTTTAGGGGGCTCCAAAATCACTGCAGATGGTGACTGCAGCCATGAAATTAAAAGACGCTTACTCCTTGGAAGAAAAGTTATGACCAACCTAGACAGTATATTCAAAAGCAGAGACATTATTTTGCCGACTAAGGTCCGTCTAGTCAAGGCTATGGTTTTTCCTGTGGTCATGTATGGATGTGAGAGTTGGACTGTGAAGAAGGCTGAGCGCCGAAGAATTGATGCTTTTGAACTGTGGTGTTGGAGAAGACTCTTGAGAGTCCCTTGGACTGCAAGGAGATCCAACCAGTCCATTTTGAAGGAGATCAGTCCTGGGATTTCTCTGGAAGGAATGATGCTAAAGCTGAAACTCCAGTACTTTGGCCAGCTCATGCAAAGAGCTGACTCATTGGAAAAGACTCTGATGCTGGGAGGGATTGGGGGCAGGAGGAGAAGGGGACGACAGAGGATGAGATGGCTGGATGGCATCATTGACTAGATGGACGTGAGTCTGAGTGAACTCCGGGAGATGGTGATGGACGGGGAGGCCTGGTGTGCTGCAATTCATGAGGTCGCAAAGAGTCGGACACGACTGAGCGACTGAACTGAACTGATGATGGTTAGCATTTTTTTAGCAATAAAATATTTTTAACTGTATGTACATTGTGTTTTTAAACTTATTGCTATTGAACACTCCATGCTGCTAAGTCACTTCAGTCATGTCTGACTCTGTGCGACCCCATAGATGGCAGGCTCCCCCGTCCCTGGGATTCTCCAGGCAAGAACACTGGAGTGGGTTGCCATTTTCTTCTCCAATGCAGGAAAATGAAAAGTGAAAGTGAAGTCACTCAGTTGTGTCCACTAGTGACCCCATGGACTGCAGCCCACCAGGCTCCTCTGTCCATGGGATTTTCCAGGCAAGAGTACTGGAGTGGGGTGCCATTGCCTTCTCCAGAACACTCCATAGACTACAGTATAGTGTAAATATAACTTCTATATGCACTGGGAAACCAACAAAATTCTGTGACTCTCTTTATTGCAATATTCACTTTCTTCCTGTGGTCTGGAACTTAACCCACAGTATCCGGAGGGATGATTGTAACACAATTTGTCAATGTAACCCAGGGCAAAGATGGGGCAAATCCTCCCCTTAAAACAAAAAACCCTCAACTCTAACTTTTATGAAGTAGAGTTAAATGTGGGTTTCCCAGGTGGTTCTAGTGGTAAAGAACCCAACTGTCAATGCAGGAGACATAAGAGACACGAGTTCAGTCCCTGGGTTGGGAAGATCCCCTGGAGGAAGGCACGGCAACCCACTCCAGTATTCTTGCTTGGAGAATCCCATGGACAGATGAGTCTGGTGGGCTAATGGGGTCACAAAGAGTCAGACACGACTGAAACGACTTAGCACGCATTTAGTATGTATTCTGAGTCAAATGTATGTGAATAGGAAAAATAGGACTTTTTGTGTTAATAAAATACTTATATTTGAAGGGAAATGAATCCTTGTGATGAAGAGGTAGATTTCATTTTGAACTTTCAAAGAGAGAGCAAGCCATGAACCAGAGTGGAAGCCCTCTCCTTCTTTTCTCTTGGCCAAAGCTTACCTCTATACATACACTGCCTCCCTTAGCCAGTCATCTCAGAGACCAAAACTCACCCTTTTTGATGTTCATTCAGAAGTTAGCCCAAAGAGAAAGGCCATTACACAGGACACAAAACAAAAGAAAGTACCAAATGATGTAGGACTTAGTTATTTTTCTAGGGTGTGTTGGGCTTAACCTCGGCAAAAGGTATAGAAGCAGGCATATAAAAGTCAATCAGAATTAGTTTCAGCTGTATGAAACAGAAAATTATAATGACTTAGGACTTCCCTGGGTGTCCAGTGGTTAAAACTCTGTGCTTCCAATGCAAGGGGTGTGGATTCAATCCCTGGTCGTGGAACTAAAATCCCACATGCCGGGTAGCATGGCAAAACAAACAAACAAACAAACAAAAATGGAATGACTTGAAGAAGAAAAAAGATTCTCTGTGTATCATGATTACGAAGGCTGGAGGCAGCCAGAACGAGAATGCTAAGTGATTCACGGGTGTAGGGAAGCAGGCTCCTTCTCTGTGCCACTCTACCATGTCAATCTCCATTACCAATAACATCACTGTCAAGGTGGGTGCTGGTGTCCTGGTCACTGCATCTGTCTTCCAATCAGTGGGAAGGGAAAAAGGGAGAAGAAAGCCACCTGCTTCTCCATTTAACTCCACACTGTGGAGGCTGCACATACACATACCTGCTGACGTCCTTTGACCAAAAGAGAATCATATAGCTACATCTAGTTGCAAGAGAGGCTGGGAAATGTAGTCTTTATTCTGGGAACTTAGTGACCAGATAAAATCAGGCACTTAAAAGGGGGAGAAATGTCTCTCAGTGGACAACAAGCAGCCTCTTGTACAGGTCCAGTGACCTGCTTGCCCCTTTAAGAGAGGGTTCACTGCCCTAGCTCTTGGGAGTGTCAACAGCAGATAGCCTTCAGCTCAGCTCAGCCACAGAGCATGCCTGACCCCAGGGCCTGCCCATGTTCACTGACTGCTTGAGGTGGGTGCATGGAGGCTGGCCTTCCAGCCCAGTGGGGGACAACTCCAACAGGCCATTTTTGCTCCAGAGCCCCCCAAAGGTTGGCTGAGGTTGCTCCTGGGGAAGTTTGAAGTTCAATTTCTCCTTTATCCCAACCTGGCTCCAGCTCTTTCACAGCTGTTGTCTCAAGGACACCGCCTAATAAATTTCCTGTGCCATAAACTCTCCTTCCCAGGGAATTCAACCTGCCATGACGGGGAAAGAGGACTTCCAGAGAAAAGACTATAGGAAGTAAAGAAAAACAGTCAGAAGTTAGGGATGTACACAAAGCTGTTAGTCAGAGTTCTCTAGAGAAACAGAACCTACAGGATATGTGTGTGTGTGTAAATATAAAGAGGCTGGATCATGGAAAAAGCAAGAGAGTTCCAGAAAAACATTTATTTCCGCTTTATTGACTATGCCAAAGCCTTTGACTGTGTGGATCACAATAAACTGTGGAAAATTCTGAAAGAAATGGGAATATCAGACCACCTGACCTGCCTCTTGAGAAATCTATATGCAGGTCAGGAAGCAACAGTTAGAACTGGACATGGAACAACAGACTGGTTCCAAATAGGAAAAGGCGTACGTCAAGGCTGTATATCATCACCCTGCTTATTTAACTTATATGCAGAGTACATCATGAGAAAAGCTGGGCTGGAAGAAGCACAAGCTGGAATCAAGATATCTGGGAGAAATATCAATCACCTCAGATATGCAGATGACACCACCCTTATGGCAGAAAG
>SJYQ01018627.1:528-18074 GCA_006410935.1 Redunca redunca
CTGCATTCAGATGCTTTCCTTTTCTCCTTGGCTTTTCACTTCCCTTCTTTTCGCAGCTATTTGCAAGACCTCCCCAGACAGCCATTTTGGTTTTTTGCATTTCTTTTCCATGGGGATGGTCTTGATCCCTGTCTCCTGTACAATGTCACGAACCTCCGCACATAGTTCATCAGCACTCTATCTATCAGATCTAGTCCCTTAAATCTATTTCTCACTTCCACTGTATAATCATAAGGGATTTAATTTAAGTTATACCTGAATGGTCTAGTGGTTTTCCCTACTTTCTTCAATTTAAGTCTCAATTTGGCAATACGGAGTCACTGATCTGAGCCACAGTCAGCTCCCAGTCTTGTTTTTACTGAGTGTATAGAGCTTCTCCTTCTTTGGCTGCAAAGAATATAATCAATCTGATTTCATTGTTGACCATCTGGTGATGTCCATGTGCAGTCTTTTCTTGTGTTGTTGGAAGAGTGTATTTGCTATGACCAGTGCATTCTCTTGGCAAAACTCTATTAGCCTTTGCCCTGCTTCATTCCGTATTCCAAGTCCAAATTTGCCTGTTACCCCAGGTGTTTCTTGACTACCTACTTTTGCATTCCAGTCCCTTATAATGAAAAGGACATCTCTTTTGGGTGTTAGTTCTTAAAGGTCTTGTAGGTCTTCATTGAACCATTCAACTTCAGCTTCTTCAGCGTTACTGGTTGGGGCATAAGCTTGGATTACCATGATATTGAATTGTTTGCCTTGGAAATGAACTTTGATCATTCTGTCGTTTTTGAGATTGCATCCAAGTACTGCATTTCGGACTCTTCTGTTGACGATGATGGCTACTCCATTTCTTCTGAGGGATTCCTGCCCACAGTAGTAGATATAATGGTCATCTTAGTTAAATTCACCTGTTTCAATCCATTTTAGTTCACTGATTCCTAGAATGTAGACGTTCACTCTTGCCATCTCCTGTTTGACCACTTCCAATTTGCTTTGATTCATGGACCTGACATTCCAGGTTCCTTTGCAATATGGCTCTTTACAGCACTGGACCTTGCTTCTATCATCAGTCACATCCACAGCTGGGTATTGTTTTTGCTTTGGCTCCATCTCTTCATTCTTTCTGGAGTTATTTCTCCACTGATCTCCAGTAGCAAATTGGGCACCTAATGACCTGGGGAGTTCCTCTTTCGGTATCCTATCATTTTGCCTTTTCGTACTGTACATGGGGTTCTCAAGGCAAGAATACTGAAGTGGTTTGCCATTCCCTTCTCCAGTGGCCCACATTCAGTCAGACCTCTCCACCATGACCTGTCCATCCTGGATGGCCCCGCATGGCATGGCTGAGTTTCATTGAGTTAGACAGGGCTGTGGTCTGTGTGATTAGACTGACTAGTTTTCTGTGATTATGGTTTCAGTGTGTCTGCCCTCTGATGCTCTCTAAAAATAACTACTGTCTTACTTGGGTTTCTCTTACCTTGGACGTGGGGTATCTATTCATGGCGGCTCCAGCAAAGTGCAGCTGCTGCTCCTTACCTTGAACGAGGGGTATCTCCTGATGGCCACCTCTCCTGACCTTTAATGTGGAGTAGCTCCTCTCAGCCCTCCCGAGCAGCTGCTCCTTGGATGTGAAGTTGCTCCTCTCGGCCACCTTCCCTGACCTTGGGCGTGGGGTAGCTCCTCTTGACTCTCCTGCGCCCGTGCAGCTACCGCTCCTTGGAGGTGATGTAATTCCAGTTGACCTATTTCAAATCCTGAAAGATGATGCTGTGAAAGTGCTGCACTCAATGTGCCAGCAAATTTGGAAAACTCAGCAGTGGCCACAGACTGCAAAAGGTCAGTTTTCATTCCAATCCAAAGAAAGGCAATTCCAAAGAATGTTCAAGCTACCACACAATTGCGCTCGTCTCACACGCTAGTAAAATAATGCTCAAAATTCTCCAAGCCAGGCTCCAGCAATACGTGAAAGGTGAACTTCCAGATGTTTAAGCTGGTTTTAGAAAAGGTAGAGGAAACAGAAATCAAATTGCCAACATCCACTGGATCATCAAAAAAGCAAGAGAGTTCCAGAAAAACATCTATTTCTACTTTATTGACTATGCCAAATCACTGAGAGTGTTGTCATAATAAACTGTGGAAAATTCTGAAAGAGATGGGGATACCAGACCACCTGACCTTTCTTTTGAGAAACCTGCATGCAGGTCAGGAAGCAACAGTTAGAACTGGACATGGAACAACAGACTGGTTCCAAATAGGAAAAGGAGTGCATCAAGGCTTTATATTGATTGTCACATTGCTTATTTAACTTATATGCGGAGTACATCATGAGAAACTCTGGGCTGGAAGAAGCACAAGCTGGAATCAAGATTGCCAGGAGAAATAACAATCACCTCAGATATGCAGATGACACCACCCTTATGGCAGAAAGTGAAGAGGAACTAAAAAACCTCTTGATGAAAGTGAAAGAGGAGAGTGAAAAAGTCAGCTTAAAGCTCAACATTCAGAAAATAAAGTTCATGGCATCCGGTCCTATCACTTCATGGGAAATAGATGGGGAAACAGTGGAAACAGTGTCAGACTTTATTTTTCTGGGCTCCAAAATCACTGCAGATGGTGACTGCAGCCATGAAATTAAAAGACGCTTATCCCTTGGAAGGAAAGTTATGACCAACCTAGATAGCATACTGAAAAGCAGAGATATTACTTTGCCAACAAAGGTCCATCTAGGCAAGGCTATGATTTTTCCAGTGGTCTTTTATGGATGTGAGAGTTGGACTGTGAAGAAAACTGAGTGCCTAAGAATGATGCTTTTGAACAGTGGTGTTGGAGAAGACTCTTGAGAGTCCCTTGGACTGCAAGGAGATCCAACCAGTCCATTCTGAAGGAGATCAACCCTGGGATTTCTTTGGAGGGAATGATGCTGGGGCTGAAACTCCAGTACTTTGGCCACCTCATGAGAAGAGTTGACTCATTGGAAAAGACTCTGATGCTGGCAGGGATTGGAAGCAGGAGGAGAAGGGGACGACAGAGGATGAGATGGCTGGATGGCATCACCGCCTCGATGGACATGAGTTTGAGTGAATTCTGGGAGTTGGTGATGGACAGGGAGGTCTGGCATGCTGTAATTCATGGGTTCGCAAAGAGTCGAACACGACTGAGTGACTGAACTGAACTGAACTGAGACTATTCCCAGGTGGCACTAGTGGTCAAGAGCCTCCCTGTCAAACAGGAGACATAAGAGACATAAGTTCAGTCTCTGAATCAGGAAGATCCCCTGGAGGAGGGCATGGCAACCCACTCCAGTATTCTTGCCTGGTGAATGCCATGGACAGAGGAGCCTAGAGGGCTACAGTCCATAGGGTCACAAAGAGTTGGACATAACTGAAGCAACTTAGCACACAAAAACTATTAAGGGAATGATGCTGGGAAAGATGGAGGACAAGAGGATAAAGGGGATGACAGAGGATTAAATGGTTGGATGGCATCACCAACTCAGTGGACATGAATTTGAGCAAAAGTGGAGAAATTCAATGGCAACCCACTCCAGTACTCCATCTTGGAAAATCCCATGGATGGAGGAGTTTGGTAGGCTGCGGTCGATGGGGTCGCTAAGAGTCGGACACGATTGAGTGACTTCACTTTCACTTTTCACTTTCATGCATTTGAGAAGGAAATGGCAACCCACTCCAGTGTTCTTGCCTGGAGAATCCCAGGGACGAGGGAGCCTGGTGGGCTGCCATCTATGGGGTTGCACAGAGTCGGACATGACTGAAGCGACTTAGCAGCAGTAGCAGCAGCAGTGAAGGACAGGGCATGCTGTCACATGGGGTCACAAAGAGTCAGGTACGGCCTAGCAACTAAACAACTCAAGTTTAAATACTCTTCCTCAGAAATTTCTTCACTGAAATGATTTCACTTAATAAGTCTTTCAATGTTAAAAAATTCACATTACACATCTTCTTCTAGAAAGTTGAAGCACAGTGATTGCTTCTCAATTAATTTAATGAAGCAAATACTATCCTGATAAAAAATGAAATTAAGACAATATTTAAATATGGCATCCCACCAATACCCCTCATGACTGTAAGTGTACATATTACTAATAGAATATATTCAAATATAATTAACCAATATATACAAATATTTATACACCAAGAGGAGTTTATTGCAGAGGTGAAAAATTACTTCAATATTGAAAAATCTCTGTGTAATCCACTATAGTAATCATGATAAATGTAATGATACCATTTCAATAGGATAATGAAGGAAATTTATATAATCATGTTTATCAATAAAGAAGAAAATTGATCAAATTTAACACCCATTCACAATTTTTAAAAGTCTCAGAAAAACAGGAATAGAGCTACTTTTTCAAACTGATAAAGAACATTTTCAAAACAAACAAAAACAAACAAACAATATAAATACAAAACACCAAACTTATATAGCTAATAGTACATTTAATGATGAAATACTGATACTTTCTCCCTAAAATCAGGAAGCAGGCAAGGATGTCCACTCTCACTGCTCTTAACATGGTTCCAGATGTTCTATTTAGCAAGGTTAGACCAAAAAAGGTAATGACAGCTATATTTATTGGAAGGGAAGAAATAAATTGTTCCTATTTGTGGATATCTTCAGTCTATGTAGAATATTCCAATAAATCTACCAAGAATATTCCTCCTAGAACTAAGAAGATAATTAAGTAATGTCCAGGATTCAAGATTAACCTATGAAAATATGTCAATTTTATTTGTAACTAGCTAATAAAGACATGAAAACTAAAATTTTAAATGTAGCACTGTTTACAATATCTCAAAAGTGATCTTTGTAGGTATATATCTAACAATACATGGACAGGAAATTTATGCTCAAAACTGCAAAATTCCAATGAAAGAAATCAAATAACAAGTAAACAAATGGAGAAACATACCTCTACATGTTTATGGAGTTATTGGTTTGGAAGATTCAGTGTAATAATGATGTGAACTCTCTCAAATTACAAATAATGTACAGGTTTAAGATAATTTCTGTCAATAGTCTAGCAAGACCTTTTTTGTGGTTCTAGACAAGATTATTCTAAAATTTAAACAAATAGGTAAATTAACTATAATATGAAACCAATATTTTAAAAAATGATAAGGTAAGAGAAATAGACATACCCTACATTAAGACTTTGTGATACTGGGAGGACAGATTCATACATCGATGTAATAAAGTAGATAACATGGAAGGCAGACAGAAATATACTCAGCTGATTTCTGAGAAAGATGAAACGATAATCAACAGGGGAAAGAACCTTTGCAAAAACTGTTGTTGGAGTAACTGGACAACCATGAGTGAAAACAAAACAAACAAACAAAAACAACAAATAAAGCTACTTTGAGCTAAATTAACTTCTAGACTTAAAATGCAAAACTACAAAAACAAAAAATCTTTTAGAAACAATATAAAAAAAAGTCTTTGAAATACAGGGCTGGGTAACAGTTTCCCATAGAGGAAAAATGGAACAATCAAACTTCAGTATAATAAACATTCCCTTTGCAAAAGACATGGTTAGGATGATAAAACGACAGACTACAGACTGGGAGCAAATATTTGCAAACCAAATTAGAATATGCACAGAACTTTCAAAACTCAATCATTAATAAAATAGTTTTAGGAAATAAGCAAACAATAGGAAGAGACATTCACTGAAGAGAAAATAAAGATGGCAACTAAGTGCATGAACAGTTGTTCAAGATCATAAAAGAAATGTAAATTAAACTACAATAAGATATCATTATACATGCATCTAAATGGTTAAAAAGAAAAAAAAATGAGAATATAAAAAACCAATAAATTAGCAGACAAATGGATCATTCTTCAGTTAACTTCAGTTGCTCAGTTGTGTCTGACTCTTTGCCACCCCATGAACTGCAGCACGCCAGGTTTCCCTCCCGGAGTCCACCCAAACCCATGTCCATTGAGTCGGTGATGCCATCTAACCATCTCATCCTGAGTCATCCCCATCTCCTCCTGCTCTCCATATTTCCCAACATCAAGGTCTTTTCAAATATGTCAGCTGTTTGCATCAGGTGGCCCAAGTTCTGGAGTTTCAGCTTCAACATCAGTCCTACCAATGAACGCCCAGGACTGATCTCCTTTAGGATGGACTGGTTGGATCTCTGTGCAGTCCAAGGAACTCTCAAAAGTCTTCTCAAATACCACAGTTCAAAAGCATCAATTCTTCACCTCTCAGCTTTCTTTATAGTCCAACTCTCACATCCATACATGACCACTGGAAAAACCATAGCCTTGTCTAGATGAACCTTTGTTGACAAAGTAATGTCTCTGCTTTTTAAAATGCTGTCTAGGTTGATCATAACTTCCCTTCCAAGGAGTAAGCATCTTTTAATTTCATGGCTGCAATCACCATCTGCAGTGATTTTGGAGCCCCCCAAAATAAAGTCTGACACTGTTTCCATTGTTTCCCCATCTATTTCCCATGAAGTGATGGGACCAGATGCCATGATCTTCGTTTTCTGAATGTTGAGCTTTAAGCCAACTTTTAAAACTAAGCTTATTTTCATATAGTTTCAGTTTTTTTTTTTTTAAAGTTTTATTTAATGTTTTGGCCATGTCACACAACATGTGGGATCTTTATTCTCTGACCAGGGATTGAACCTGTGTCCCCTGTGTTAGAAGCCCAGAGTCTTAACCACTGGACTACCAGAGAACTCCCTCAGTTATCTTTTTATTGTAAATTATTTAAAACTATATAATAGAATTAAAAGGTAAAATGCAAATTATATTTAGTCATGAGTCATGAGCCAAGAGACCAGATATTTTGGGTTCTGGATCATACTGTGCTAGTCCTGACTTCTCCTTCTGTTTTCTAATGATTTTATTTATTTTTATTAATAAATGTACAGTTTAATACTTTAATTTGTAATTTGTCAACATGTGGGGACTGGAGTAAGTGCCTCCTGCTTGTGTATCAGAGTGATACCAAGACTACTAGGAAAAGATACTGCAAAGCCACAACATTTCCTTCTGATGAAAGGATGAATTCAGAAATTGTGGTGGTCCAGGAAGTGTCCCTACAAGTAGGGAAAAACCAAAAAGCTCTGGGAAACAGAGCAATTCACCTTCTATGGGCCTTAGTGTTTACATCTGGTAAAAGCAAATGATGATGATATAATGAAGATAGATATTCAACAAGAATATACTGCAGATAAAACAAAAAAAATGTACAATAAAGTGATGGTGGAGTTGTGTTTCTATCAAACCCTGCCAAACTATCATTCTTGACAAAAATATTAAAAGCGTTGGAATTTCTCTTTGATCATTTCAAGTTCTCTTTTCTATATATTTGCTTTATTTTCCACAAAGTGATCTCAACATTATTTGGATCCACTTCTCTGTGAATACTTCAAAAGTTTCTCTGTCATCTTTTACACCAAATCCTATTTTCAGGAAATAAACTGATTAGCAATTTCATCCTCAGGAGACATGAATACAAGAGATTATGATTTTCCCTCTTTCAAAGGACTTTGCATTTTCAAAGGCATATTCCTAAGCTAAGGAATAGACTTCTAATGTTTGAATTTTTGTCTTCAGGGAGTGGTAGAAAAAGCTTTATTTGGGTTAAGAGGAGGGAAGTTTGGGGACTTTCCCTAGTAATCTAGTTGTTAAGACTGTTCCCAATGAAGAGGGCACAGGTTCACTTTCTGGTTGGGGAATCAAGATCCCATATGCTACAAGCATGGCCAGAAAAAAAAAGTGTAGGGAAGCTCTTACCCTGCCAAAGTGATTCCTTGATGCTTTTTTTTTTCAAATATTTCTGAGACTTGACTTAGTCATAGTTCATTTTTTAGAAGATTCACCAGTCAATACATGATCCTAGTCCTTGATGGTGAAATTGTGTAAAATTTCTGTGGTAAATTCATATTGTACTTGAAACTGTAAGAGTTTCTTCTCAAGCATCTTTCACAAAAAGAAGGAGAGAGAGATTTGTGGGAGGTTGAGGATGAAGAGGGTATAATCAAGTATCTTGATGACTGCTCACCATGTAGAAATCTGAGTCCATCTGTGCAGAGGCTACATAATCTACTTACTGTGTCCTGGATCTCATTTGGTTCTTTCCATCAGGGATTTTTCAGCAGACCTTTGTTGTTGGTCTGGTTTATGCTCCAGGAGCCAGACAAAGTACAGCATTAAGCAACCTGAGTGCCACCATTCCCTGTTCTGTGCCCTTCCTACAACAGGAAAATGGCACAGGCAGAAGGTGAATAGGAAAAGTAAGAAAAAAAATTGAAAGAATTTTGTTACTCTAGAGGATTTTTCCACTCTAAGACCTTTTTTTTTTAATCTTTTTTCCCCACTATATTATATTGTAGCATTGCCTATTCTCAGGGAATATTCACTCTAGGCCACTACCATCAGTAACACCTCCTAAAGTAGAGTGTGGAAACCACTCAAACTGCATAGCAACCTAACTCAGCCCACTTATTAGACTTGGGCAGTTTACATGTGATTCTGCTGTCTCTTTCATTTTCCCCCTTTAGTCCTTCAAAACATAATGAGAAGGAGAAATGTAGATCTTATTTTCTGAATGATCTAAAAACAGAATAAAGCAAAACATCAAAACTGTGAATATCAGATTTGATTTGTAAACTTAGAAGTAGTTTTAGTAAGTAAATTGAAATGTTGTTTTAATAAGTGGCACCAATGTTATTCTAGGGAAGTCATACACATAGGAATAAAATTCTCCCCATAATATTTCTCTTTTCTACCAGTTGATACCTATATTCTTTGCCTTAAATCAAATTTGAGTAATTAGAAGCTGCACCCATCTTTATACCCACACCTCATAGGTAACTGATATCTTGACTTCTAGCACTGAGATTAGCTTGACTGTTTATGAACTTTATGTAAATGGAATCATAGTGTGTGTATTTTTAGTGTATGACTTCATTCAAAATTATGTTTGTTGATTATTCCTTATTGTTGCTTATAGTTATAATGTGTTGTTTTATTTACTGTACATTAACCTACTGCATGGACTTACCTAGTGATGCAATGGTAAAGAATCTTCCTTCCAATATAGGAAATGCAGGTTCGATCTCTGGGTCTGGAATATCGCTGGAGAAGGAAATGGCAACCCAATCCAGTATTCTTGCCTGGGAAATCCCATGGACAGAGGAGCCTGGTAGGCTATAGTCCATGGTGCTGGTAAAGAGTCAGACATGACTTAGTGACTAAACAACAACTACAAGAACCCATTCTATAAAACTAAAGATGGTTTTTGAAAGAGAAAGTGTGAGAAAATTTAAAGTGAGACTTCCACCTAGTTTTGTGTATGAATGCTTGTCTTTACTCCATTCTGGTGTTTGAACATGGGGAGACCTCTCCATTATCTCAATTTTGAAAGGTGACTACAATTGGTGATCTTCTGAAGTGTGATGTCAGGGATGTATGCCATAGCTGGACAAAGCATCCTCCAATAGAGCTATCTCACATTTTTTTCTCAGTAATGTAGAATCCACCACTGAAGCATAGACAAAAATCAATAACTCTGAATTTGGGATTAGTTTCTACTCATGATGTGTGTGTGTGTGTGTGTGTGTTCAGTAGCTAAGTCATGTCTGACTCTTTGTGACCCTTTGGACTGTATGTAGTCCACCAAGCTCCTCTGTCCATGGGATTTTCTAGGCAAGAACACTGGAGTGGGTTGCCATTTCCTCTTCCAGGGATCTTTATAACCCAGGTATGGAACCCACATCTCCTGCATTGGCAGGTGGTTGCTTTACCACTTGAGCCACCTAGGAAATCCATGGTATATTTCGTCAAATTAGAAAGCAAGAAAATCCACGTGGAGTAATCAGACATTGTCTGTTAGTTTGTATAACTAAAATCCCACCTGTTAGCCCAGAACTATGTATTTGAGCCTGGTGTGCTATGGTCCATAGGGTTTCAAGGAATCGGATATGACTGAAGTGACTTAGCATAAGTACATGTATTTGATTAAGTATTTTCATATGAAATATTAGTACAAAGATGGAGAGAATTGAAAGAATGAGAGTTTCAGATCTGGATGGCCTATTGTCTAAACTCACTTAGCCTCATTTCTGTCAGGTCTAGAATGGAGATACATAGTTCTATGGTCTTACGAAGGGCAATAGCCACCACAGTTGCCCTATATCATTGCTTTGGTCCATGTTTACTTGTGTGACAACCTTTGGAGCCAGTTCAGTTCAGTTCGGTCGCTCACTGTGTCCGACTCTTCAAGACCCCAAAAACCTCAGCATGCCAGGCCTCCTTGTTTATCACCAACACCCGGAGGTTACTCAAACTCATGTTCATTGAGACAGTGATGCTATCCAATCATCTCATCCTCTGTTGTCCCCTTCTCCACCCACCCTCAATCTTTCCCAGCATCAGGGTCTTTTCAAAAGAGTCAGCTCTTCACATCAGGTGGCCAAAGTATTGGAGTTTCAGATTCAACATCAGTTCTCCCAATGAACACCCAGGACTGACCTTCTTTAGGGTGGACTGGTTGGATCTCCTTGCAGTCCAAAGGAATCTCAAGAGTCTTCTCCAACACCACAGTTCAAAAGCATCAATTCTTCAGTGCTCAGCTTTCTTCACAGTCCAACTCTCCCATCCATACATGACTACCTGAAAAATCATAGCCTTGATTAGACAGACATTTGTTGACAAAGTAATGTCTCTGTTTTTTAATAATCTGTCTAGCTTGGTCATAACTTCCTTTCACAGAGTAAGTGTGTTTTAATTTCATGGCTGCAATCACCATCTTCAGTGATTTTGAAGCTAGGAAAAATAAAGTCAGCCACTGTTTCCACTGTTTCCCCATCTATTTGCCATGAAGTGATGGGACCAGATGCCATGATCTTAGTTTTCTGAATGTTGAGCTTTAAGCCAACTTTTTCACTCTCCACTTTCACTTTCATCAAGAGTTTCTTTAGTTCTTCTTCACTTTCTGCCATAAGGATGGTGTCATAAACATATCTGAGATTATTGATATTTCTCTCAGCAATCTTGATTCCAGCTTGTGCTTCTTCAGCCAGCGTTTCTTATGATGTACTCTGCATATAAGTTAAATAAGCAGGGTGACAATATACAGCCTTGATGTACTCCTTTTCCTATTTGGAACCAGTTTGTTGTTCCATATCCAGTTCTAACTGTTGCTTTGTGACCTGCATATAGGTTTCTCAAGAGGCAGGTCAGGTGGTCTGGTATTCCCATCTCTCTCAGAATTTTCCACAGTTTATTGTGATCCACAAAGTCAAAGGCTTTGGCATAGTCAATAAAGCAGAGATAGTTGTTTTTCTGGAACTCTCCAGCATTTTTGATGATCCAGCATATGTTGGCAATTTGATCTCTGGTTCCTCTGCTTTTTCTAAAACCAGCTTGAACAATAGGAAGTTCACAGTTCACATATTGCTGAAGCATTGCTTGGAGAATTTTGAGCTTTACTTTGCTAGCATGTGAGATGAGTGCAATTGTGCAGTAGTCTGAGCATTCTTTGGCATTGCCTTTCTTTGGGATTGGAATGAAAACTGACCTTTTCCAGTCTGTGGCCACTGCTTAGTTTTCATTTGCTGGCATATTGAGTGCAGCACTTTCACAGCATCATCTTTTAGGATTTGAAATGGTTCAACTGGAATTCCATCGCCTCTACTAGCTTTGTTCGTAGCGATGCTTCCTAAGGCTCATTTGACTTCACATTCCAGAATGTCTGGCTCTAGGTGAGTGATCACACCATTGTGATTATCTGGGTCATGAAGATCTTTTTTGCACAGTTCTTTGTATTCTTGCCACCTCTTCTTAATATTTTCTACTTCTGTTAGGTCCATAGCATTTCTGTCCTTTATTGGCAAGCAGCCTGCTTTTTTTCTTGGCTTATTATATTTATTTATTTATTCTTTTTTGTGTATGTTCGCAGTCACTCAGTCATATCTGACTCTTTGTGATCCCTTGGGCTATAGCCCATCAGGATCCTCTGTCCATGGAATTTCCCAGGCAAGAATACTGGAGTGGGTTGCCCTTTTCTCAAGGGGATCTAGATGACCCAGGCATCGAACCCACATTTCTTGTGTCTCCTGCTTTGGCAGGTGGATTCTTTACCACTGTGCCACCTAGAAAGCCTATTCCTTTTTTTTTTCAAGTGGAGGATACTTCCTTTGCAATGTTTTGTTAGTTTCTGCTGTACAATAAAGTGAATCATCTATAAGTGTACATATATTCGCTTCTTCTTAAGCCTCCCTGCCATCCTCCCCCATTCAACCCTTCCAGCCATCAGAGAGCATAAAGCTGAACTCCCTGTGTTATACAGAACCTTCCTACCAGCTACTATTTTACACATGGTAGTGTATTTTATCCATATTTTACTGATAACAACATTGAAACAGAGAGAATATCACCCAAGGCTATTCAGCCTGTGTAACTGGAAGATCTGAGTCTTTTGGTTTACAGCTTAGTCTTATCCTTTCTGTCTCTTCGGCCTCCCCTTATAGAACCCACAGCATCTGCTATTAGCATTTGAGACAAAACCCCATGATAAAGGCACAGTTTTTTTTTAAAGCCCTTGAAAATGTATTAATCTGGTAAATAAGGCCTTGCAACACAAGACATCTTAAAATTTGTTCTTTCTCTTTTCCCTTCTCCCTTTCTGTCCTGGTCCTTGTTTAAACCTAGAACAACTCTTTGAAAATAATGTGCACGTGCCGTATCATAAACAGTGAGAGTAAGGCTGCAGAACTGAGGTTCTGGTAGTTTTCTAATGATAGCACAGGTTCCAGGCACCAAACTCCCTCCAGGTGGCAGTGTGCTCCAGGAAAGTCTTGAGGGGGACCCATCACAAAAGAAGATAATATTGATAATGTTTTACTAAATAAGCTTTGTTACTTTAAAAATGTTATTGAAGGTAGGCTCTGTCCCAGCTCTGCTGCCAATTTCATTATTCCGTTGTGGAGGCTCTTGATGAGGGAATGATGCCCAGCATATACAGTGAGAAGAACTTTCGCCTGGGAATCAGACTAAGTTTGGTTGATGGCTCTGCTGCTCTCTCTCTAGGTGATTTGAGGTCTGACTTGATATGATGTCTTACTCTAACCTGTGATGCTAATCTTGAGGCCTAAAGAAATATCTTTAATTTGAGGAATTATGTTTTCACCCTTAGTTTGTATATCTGTTAAATAAGCATGTATATAAAATGTATACCCAAGATTGTTTCTAGACTTTATACTCTGAGGCATGATAACGCATTGATAAAATATTCCCATATTATATCAATTTATAGCTTCAATTAAATTGACATATTCTAGGAGGAGAATTTGAGATAATCATTTATTAAATTTTATTATTATGTTTTCTTGATTTTAAATGTCTGTGGTATTAAGAAACATCATTGTTTATAACAGCTTTCCAAGCAAAAAGTACACACTTGAAAATAAACAACATGTATCTTCCCTTTAGCAGTCAGCATCATCTATTTACATAATTAACATGACTTTAGTCTTCACTATCATATCCTGGAATCTAAAATTTCTTAGCATCTAAGATTTCTTTACAGTCATGTTCTAAAATGAACTCACTTTTGTTTCTTTGCCATTTTGCATGACACATGGAGAGTTATGGGATTTTTTAGTTGCTTTGTGATGGTGACCCATTTCATACAAATACAGTCAACAGAATCACTCATGTAGTAAAATTAAAGGTGATTTGAAGTTTTCTTTCCATTTCTAATTTGAATAGAATTATAGTTCTTTTTTTCCCTCTAAATTGAATTATACATCACTGAAAATTAAACTTCTTGAGAGGCCACTGGGAACTTTTGACTGATATTTTATGCCTTTCTAATAGTCACTCACTATATGAGAACCACATATGCCAATCTCTCCAGTTTTGCAAATGCTTGATCTACCCTGAAAGGTTTGACAGCTACAATAGCTTTTAATTGCAGTGCCTGACATGTGTTAAGAAACACATTTTTATAATTGTCTTTATAACAAAAGACTTAAAGTGTCTGTTCTTCTGGAGTTTTATGAAGTATTTAGTTGTTATATCATAAGATATTTTGTAAATTTGCTTTTATTTGCTGATGCAACTTTGCTATCTTTTTAAAATGAAAACCTTCTTGCTATTTTAATCCTATACATTTTTTTTGTATTTATGGTATGTTTTATAATTCAGGGGTCCCCAACCTCAAGGATCTAATGCCTGATGATCTGGGGTGGAGCCAATGCAATAATAAGAAGAATGAAGTGTACAAAAAAGTAATGTGCTTGAATCACCCAGAAACCATCTGCCACTCCCTGCTCCGCAGAAAAATTTTCTTCCACAAAGCTTGTCCCTGGTGCCAGAAAGGTTGGAGACTGGTGTTTTTTTTATATTCTATGTCTAGTGTTGCTTCTGAATGTAGTTAAAAAAAATTCAGTGACGATGAAATGCATATCTAAATTACAATTCAGTTGTGTGTGCTGATAGCTGAGCAAATAGGTGAACCGAAAGTAATCTCAGAAGCAGATACCTTTTACACACAACACAATTAATACAGTATCTGCACTGAGGCCTGTGTTAGCACTTAAATCTTCTCTCTAGGCTAGAGAAGATTATTTTGACAGAAACTTGATGATGCATACTAATTTGGTTATAGTTAAAAGATCAGGAAAAGAATATTTTAAAGTCAAGAAACTACATGTCTATGAATGTGTGCATATGTGGGACATATTTATTATTATTATTATTTAGGCAGAGAATAACCATAACATGGATACTAATTTTGAATAAGGCACTGTAGCAAGTGTCTGAGATTTAATAGGACAGGGATCTCTCTCTACTTTTGCCATCTGGTGCAAAGAGACAACTTATTGGAAAAGATCCTCATGTGGGAAAGATTGAAGGCAAAAGGGGAAGGGGGCAGCAGAGGATGAGATGGCTAGATAGCATCCCTGACTCAATAGACATGAATCTGACCAACCTCTGGGTTAAAGGGAAAGACAGGGAAGCTTGGCATGCTACAATCTATGGGGTGACAAAAGGTGAGACATGCCTCAGCAACTGAGCAACAACTACAACTCTAGACCAAATAGAGACCCAATTTATCTTTGGTACCTGTACTGCTACTACAAATTCTTTGCCACCACCTACTTTCCCATGAATTATGCATATTCATTCTCTAGAAAACCCTTTTACAAATCTCAGGGTTTCATTTTCTAATTCATGTAATACATAACCACCCAGAAACTCTGCATAGAACCAGGCTTGGGATCAAATGGTTTTGGATTCAATAGTTGACACTGTTTTAATTAGTGTGTTTCCTTTATTTATTTATTTTAACCATTTATCATTTATTAGATGCAATTCTTCATATTTGGCGAGCATCTACTTTTCAGATTTCTGATATGCCATTTCTACACTAAGCACTTATTCTCAATCCTAGAAAAAGTTGTAGTAAACTGAAAAAAGCAAGATGCATAATAAAGTTCAAATGAAAACCAAAAACACAAAGCAAGTCAAATGAAATTTACAATACCAAGCACCTAAAGAAAAGGAATCACCCATCATACAGCGGGTAGTCCCTGCCTTCCCAGACTCAGCAATATCTTAACTTTGACTCACAGTTTCTTTTGTTTTAAATGAATTTATTATTTTTAATTGGAGGATAATTGTTTTAAAATATTGTATTGGCTTCTGCCATTTAACAAAATGGTCAGACATAGGTACACACATGTCCCCCCTCCCCTCCCACCTTCCACTCCATTTCCATTTAATGTAATTTCAGGATGCCTCAGTTTAGTTCAGTTTGGTTGCTCAGTTTTGTCTGATTCTTTGCGACCCCATGGACTACAGCATACCAGGCTTCCCTGTCCTTCACCAGCTCCCGGAGTTTGCTCAAACTTATGTCCATCCAGTCAGTGATGTCATCTAACCATCTCATTCTCTGTTGTCCCCTTCTCCTCCCACCCTCAATCCTTCCCAGCATCAGCGTCTTTTCAAATGAGTCAGTTCTTCGCATCACGTGGCCGAAGTATTGGAGTTTCAGCTTCAGCATCAGTCCTTCCAATGACTATTCAGGGCTGATTTCCTTTAGGATGGACTGGTTGGATCTCCTTGCAGTCCAAGGGACTCTCAGGAGTCTTCACCAACACCACAGTTCAAAAGCATCAATTCTTCACCTCTCAGCTTTCTTTATAGTCCAACTCTCACATCCATACATGACTACTGGAAAAATGATAGCTTTGACTAGACTAAGATGCCTGGAAGTATTCATATAGTTCACACCTCGCCCCCTAGGAGGAGAAGAGAAATGAATGTTTCCAGAATGATAGATACTGTGCTGCGTAACCCATCACAAAAACAAAAGCTAAGGTGAAAGTACATAAATCAGGTCTGTTTGCTTTTGCCTTTTAAATTACAGTGGAAATAAATGAAGAGCACTCAAACGAGACCAAACAGAGGTTATTTATTCAGATTTTGCCATATAACAAGGGAGTCAGAGATCACCACTTGAAATTGGCAGAGATGCAAAGGCAGGCAAAGGAATGAGAAAACTTTCTAGTGAGAAAGGGGAAGACTTCAGGTCTACACTGACTGGAAGTTGTTGGCTTGAGAAAGCTGGAGACTTGTAACTGTTAGAGGGACATCCTATGTGATTGGTTTAAAACATGTTTGGATTTCTCTGGTTGGTCCTGAGTTTGAATAGTGAGCAAAACTTTTTGGAAATGGTAATCACTGACCACGTCCTGAGCATTATGATTATATTGCTTGCAAAGGTTATAGTACTTTTACTTCCTGGGCTGGCTGCTACAGAGGTTATGAGTAAAAATTTTATTGTCATATACACTCTGGCCATTGCCCATTTGTATATTCAGTCTCTCATCCAAGTCCATAAAATTTAAAAGTTGTCAAAAATTTCCCATCATAACTTTACACTGTAATTGACAAAGACAAAACAAACAACCCACACACTTTTCAATCAACTGTTTCAAATTTTCTTTCAGCTGTGTTTGATTTGTTGGGTAAAAAGGAGTAGACATTGGAATGCGATTTTACCTATCAGTTCAGGTCAGTTCAGTCGCTCAGTCGTGTCCGACTCTTTGCGACTCCATGAATTGCAGCACGCCAGGCATCCCTGTCCATCACCAACTCCCGGAGTTCACTCAGACTCACGACCATCGAGTCAGTGATGCCATCCAGCCATCTCATCCTCTGTCGTCCCCTTCTCCTCCTGCTCCCAATCCCTCCCAGCATCAGAGTCTTTTCCAATGAGTCAGCTCTTCGCATGAGGTGGCCAAAGTACTGGAGTTTCAGGTTTAACATCATTCCTTCCAAAGAAATCCCAGGGCTGATCTCCTTTAAAATGGACTGGCTGGATTTCTTTACAGACCAAGGGACTCTCAAGAGTCTTCTTCAACACCACAGTTCAAAAGCATCAATTCTTCGGCGCTCAGCCTTCTTCACAGTCCAACTCTCACATCCATACATGACCACAGGAAAAACCATTACATGACCACAGGAAAAACCATAGCCTTGACTAGATGGACCTTAGT
>SJYQ01018627.1:18155-29373 GCA_006410935.1 Redunca redunca
ATCTTGATTCCATCTTGTGTTTCTTCCAGTCCAGCGTTTCTCATGATGTACTCTGCATAGAAGTTAAATAAGCAGGGTGACAATATACAGCCTTGACATACTCCTTTTCCTATTTGGAATCAGTTTGTTGTTCCATGTCCAGTTCTAACTGTTGCTTCCTGACCTGCATACAGATTTCTCAAGAGGCAGGTCAGGTGGTCTGGTATTCCCATCTTTCTCAGAATTTGCCACAGTTTATTGTGATCCACACACATCAAAGGCTTTGGCATAGTCAATAAAGCAGAAATAGATGTTTTTCTGGAACTCTCTTGCTTTTTCCATGATCCAGTGGATGTTGGCAATTTGATCTCTGGTTCTTCTGCCTTTTCTAAAACCAGCTTGAACATCAGGAAGTTCATGGTTCACATATTGCTGAAGCCTGGCTTGGAGAATTTTGAGCATTACTTTGCTAGCATGTGATATGAGTGCAATTGTGCAGTAGTTTGAGCATTCTTTGGCATTGCCTTTCTTTGGGATTGGAACAAAAACTGACCTTTTCCAGTCCTGTGGCCACTGCTGTTTTCCAAATTTGCTGGCATATGGAGTGTAGCACTTTCACAGCATCATCTTTCAGGATTTGAAATAGCTCCACTGGAATTCCATCGCCTCCACTAGCTTTGTTCATAGTGATGCTTTGTAAAGAAGGCCCGCTTGACTTCACATTCTAGGAAGTTTGGCTCTAGGTGAGTGATCACACCATCATGATTATCTGGGTCATGAAGATCTTTTTTGTACAGTTCTTCTGTGTATTCTTGCCACCTCTTCTTAATATCTTCTGCTTCTGTTAGGTCCCTACCATTTCTGTCCTTTATCGAGCACATCTTTGCATGAAATGTTCCCTTGGTATCTCTAATTTTCTTGAAGAGATCTCTAATCTTTCCCATTCTGTTGTTTTCCTCTATTTCTTTGCATTGATCACTGAATAAGGCTTTTTACTAATGATAAGTAGATTAAATAAAATACTCAATTGCACAATAGCACTCACGTGCTCAACAAAAACACTGTGTTTGGAAATTTTCTGGAATAGTATGCAGTGTATATTTTCCTGGTAGTCAAAAGAAAATATTTTTAGATAACAGTTACAGTTTAACTAAACAGAGAAATAGAAAGTGGTATGGATACTTAGGACTGGAGTAGATCTTAGTTACACTCTAAATTAGAAGAAGATTAGGTAAAATATTCCAGTTATTAGCAAAATTCATGCCACTCTTCGAATCAGTCTAGTCCCAAGATCAGCAAACATTTTCAGTAAAGGACTAGATAGTCTCTGTTGCTGGAAAAAGAAATGGAAACCCACTCCAGCATTCTTGTCTGGAGAATTCCATGGACAGAGGAGCCTGGCGGCTTACAGTCCATAGGGTCACAAAGGGTTGGACACGACTTAAACTGAGTATGCATTCTCTGTTTCATATTGTTATTACTTTCACATGTTGCTTCAGAAATGAAAAAAAATAAACATTCCTAACTAGTAAGTTGTACAAAAAACAGATCATACGTTGTTGGTCCCTGATTTAGTATATTAAATAGTTAAAGATCATGTAAGGAAAGTAAAAACAAAGTTTTTAGTTGACTCTTATACTCCACTCCCAAAACTGAACACGAGAAAAACCCATTGAAAACAGAAAAACAAAGCTAAGTTTATTGAACCTTCTGCAGTAAGGGAGACACCAACTTCGAGTGTTTTGTTTCAGATTAAGGCTTGGGTAGGGTCATTTTCACTTAAAATACCAGAATATGAGTCTTGGAAGGCAAGAAAATATCTGAGATCAGACAGAGCTATAACAAAACAACTTTGAAACCATAGGCACACCAGGTAAGAATTTAAAATGATTATTCACAAGCAAATTGCTATTCTTAATAAGTCAACTGCTTAATTTGTTTGGCTTTGTTTTGTAGTAACAGGTATTTCTTAAAGCAAATAGCTGAGTTTTCCCTCCCCCCTCATCACTTCCACCCCAATTTCAGTACTGTTTGGCAAAGTCAGGAAAAACATACTTTGTTCTAGGATTTGTAGTGCAGGATAGGCACAAAAATTATGTTGTCTTCGGTTCTCACTACCTAAACACAATTTAGTTATTGAAATTATCTTGAAAATGGGCAAGCCATATATTTAAGTCTCCAGTACCTAACAGTAGTGTCTTGTACAGTGTAGAAGACTGATGAAAAAACACTGAATGTAATGATATGGTTTCATTTTTTTAATCCAAAAGGATTTAATTAGCTACAAATAGTGATTATATGTTCCATAACTTTGAGTTAAAGGCTTTGTAAATAATAATAAAATGGGTGGAATTAGATGAACAGTAGTTAACTTTTTCCTGGAGGCAGAGACAGCAATCCATTCCAGTATTCTTGCCTGGAAACTTCCATGGACAGAGGAGAGAGAGTTACTTACAGTCTATGGGGTCACAAAGAGTAGGGCATGAGTGAGTGAGAGAGTTAACTTTTTACATAAAAACATTTCTATTTTTTTCTGAAGTTTACTGGGAAAAAACTTCCTTTTAGTTTCCTAGGTCAGCTTTCTTCTTATTATCTTTTTTGCTTTGAGGACAAAACATTCTAGTTCCATTCATGATTACACCTGTAAATAAACCAATATTCTTCTGCAACAGACAAACCTCCCAGTGAAAGTTGCTTAGAGGTAAGGACGGGGAGGCACTACTGGCTTAACCTATTCATGTTGCAATCTGAAAGCAGTAATCTCCTAGACATCTTCATTTCCCCAGGTCCCCTTGCTAAGCCCTCAATTTAGAGGGAAAAAATCTATTTCTTACTTTTCTAAGTGGAAACTCTCAGCTGATTATAGATAAACTGTGCACCAGAGCTGTCAGCAACAGATGTGGTAAAACCCCAGGAAATGTTCTTTATTTCACATGTCATTTGGCTTTGCCTTGAATAAGCTGCACTCTAATAGCAGGTAATTCTCTCTCTCTCTCTCTCTCTCTCTCTCTCTTTTTTTTTTTTCTCTTCTTTTTTGGCTGCCTCTAGCAATGCATTCTCTCCCTACTTGTTGCATCAAGGCTCTCGGTCCCCCCTTTCCCCCAACTCCCAAATGTGCATTCACACACACACATTTCTGCTGCAGAACATGAAGAATGTATTCCAGGGTATCGTTTTCACAAAAAAAGAAAAAAGAAAAGAAAGGGCAAAACTGGAGGGAAATGAATGCCTGAAGTTAAGTTCAGAAAAACCTAGACAAGCATATTAAAAAGCAGAGACGTTACTTTGCTGACAAAGGTCCATCTAGTGAAAGCTATGGTTTTTCCAGAAATCATGTATGGATTGTAAAGAAAGCTGAATGCCAAAGAATTGATGCTTTTTTAAAAATTTTTAAAATGTTAATTTTTTTTATTTTTTCAGATTTTATTAAACTGTGGTATTGGAGAAGACTGTTGAGAGTCCTTGCCCAGCAAGGAGATCAAACCTGTCAATCCTAAAGGAAATCAGTTCTGAATATTCATTGGAAGGAGTGATGCTGAAGCTACAATGCTTTGGCCACCTGATGCGAAGAACTGACTCCTTAGAAAAGATCCTGATGCTGGGGAAGATTGAAGGCACGAGGAGAAGGGGATGACAGAGGATGAGATGGTTGGATGGCATCACTGACTCAATGGAGATGAGTTTGAGCAAGCTCTGGGAGCTGGTGATGGACAGGGAAGTCTGGCCTGCTGCAGTCCATGGGGTCACAAAGAGTCAGACATGACTGAGTGACTGAACTGGACTGAACTGAACTGAAATTCAGTATAGTCAACTTAAAAACAAAAATTGAGAGTTTGAGACTGAGGATTCCAATTGGGAGTCTGAGACTGAGGATTCCAAATGGGAGTTTGAGACTGAGGAGTCCACTGCAAGTCAAGTTTAAGATGAATTTTGAACCAGCTTGTGATTAGAGGTTCTTACATGCCATAAGTTCTTAAGGCAGGGAACATCTTGCTCACATAATTATATAACTCATAATTATATGAATGAACAAGGAAATTAATGAGCAGGGAGGAAACCAGGTAGTTACTTGGAAAGTAAGTTCTGGAAGATATTAGAGAATTGAGGTTGAACATTTTAGGGTTGTTGCCTTAAAGCAATAGTCACAACCTGAGAGTTGTTTTATTGGGTAGGAATGTATAGGACTTCAAGCCAGGGAGATAGCCTCTCCAGTAGCCCTGAGAAACTGCTCTGAGGAGGCAGGGGAAGGAGTCAGGATACATAGAAGTTTGCAACAAAGGGGGCAGATAATCTGAACATCAAAAATTAATGTCAGTTAAGGAAGACCAGATATTTCAAACTAAGGAATGTAGTGCTCTTCTATGTGTGGGAAGATGCAAGCATCTGGGCTGACTGAATTCATTCCTTTCATATGTATCTCAGCCCTCTAGGGCCAAATCCTCCTTCTTGGTTATTCACATCCTTAATTTCTCTTCACCATAAGGAGTGGTAGATTCAGTAGGTGGCTGCCATTGGCTGTTTCTCAAATCTCCCAATCTCCTTAAGCTTACCAGGAGAGTTCTTAACCACTAGCTAACCTGGGAAGTGACTGATGGTTGCCTGATAACCCTTATTGTTCTTCCTGGCTTCAGAAATTTACATTTGGAAGTCTAGAATCTTTAATGGCTGTGACATCCTTGTTTACTGATATGACAGGAAATATTCCATTTCACAGGACCTAGACAATGCTCCAAACAATAGCTAGAATTTATCCCACAGATGCTAAATATACACTATAGATTCACTGGAAACTACAGTGAATTGAGCCAGCATTTTAAAGGAGGTTTTGATTTTTCATTTCAAGGATACTGGTACAAAATGCCCCCACATGGAGTGTTGTTATATAATTGGATATATTTCCTCATTCCCATCAAATTTTCAGACTTGTTTAGAGAAATAACAAAACAACTTATTCCATGGAATAAAAAAAAATAATCATTTCCAAATTAATTAATTGATATATTTATTTTTAAAATTTTATGTTGGGGTATAGTTGATTAACAATGTTGTGTTAGTTTTAGGTGTATAGAAAAATGATTCAGTTATACATATACATGTATCCATTCTTTTTCAAATTATATTTCCATTTAGGTTGTTACATAATATTGAGCACAGTTCAAGTTCCCTGTGCTATACAGTATGTCCTTGTTGGTTCAGCTCAGTTGCTCAGTCGTGTTAGACTCTTTGAGACCCATGGACTACAGCATGCCAGCCTTTGTTGTCCATCACCAGCTCCCAGAGCTTTCTCAGACTTATGTCCATTGAGCCCATGATGCCATCCAGCCATCTTATCTTCTGTCATCCCCTTCTCCTCCTGCCTTCAAACTTTCCCAGCATCAGGGTCTTTTCTAAGGAGTTAGTTCTTCCCATCAGGTGGCCAAAGTATTGGAGATTCAGCTTCAGCTTCAGCATTGGTCCTTCCAATCAACATTCAGGACTGATCTCCTCTAAGATTGACTGGTTTGATCTCCTTGCAGTCCAAGGGACTCTCAAGATTCTTCTCCAATACCAAAGTTCCAAAACATTAATTCTTCAGTGCTCATTTTAAATATAGTAGTGTGTACATGTAAATCCCCAACCCCCTAATTAACCCTCCCCCAACTCCCCTTTTTCTGCTGCTGCTGCTAAGTTGCTTCAGTTGTGTCCGACTCTGTGCAACCCCAGAGACAGCGGCCCACCAGGCTCCCCCATCCCTGGGATTCTCCAGACAAGAACACTGGAGTGGGTTGCCATTTCCGTCTCTAATGCATGAAAATGAAAAGTGAAAGTGAAGTCTCTCAGTCATGTCCAACCCTCAGCGACCCCATGGACTGCAGCTTTCCAGGCTCTTCCATCCACGGGATTTTCCAGGCAAGAGTACTGGAGTGGGGTGCCATTTCCTTCTCCAAACTCCCCTTTTACTAACCATAAATTCATTCTCTAAGTCTTTGAGTCTGTTTCTGTTTTGTAAATAAGTTCATTTGTAGTACTATTATTATTATTATTTTAGATTCTGCATGTAGGTGACATATGATATAGAAAGCTTCTATAAATTAGTAAAATAGTAAATAAATAAAGATTATACAGTATTTACTATAGACAACAGGCTAGATTCCAAAGATTTTAATACACTTTAATTTATGTAATCCACTTTATGCTCATTTTAATCTCCATGTTTCACATGAGGAAACTAAAGCACAGTGGTAGATAGTTATAGCCATGTGATTATGTCACATTGTCATATCCTTGGTAGATCCAGAATTTGATTGCAGACAATATCGCTCCAAAATCCAGGCTGTAATTTACTATGGCCAGCTATGATTACCTCATGAGGTGGTTATTGTTTGAATCTAAACAATGTATGTAAATAAGGTTTAAAATGTTATAGTGATTTGAGGGCTTCCCTGGTGACCCAGTGGTAAAGAATCCGCCTGCCAAATCAGGAGACACCACTTCAATCTTTGATCCAGGAAGATCCCACATGTGACAGAGCAACTGAGTCCGTGTACTGCAACAACTGAGCCTGAGCTCTAGAGCCCAGGAGCCACAACTACTCAGCCTCCATTCTGCAGCTACTGAAGCCCCCATGTCCTGGAGCCAGTGCATTCTCCACAACAAGAGAAGCCACCACAAAGAGAAGCCCATGCATTGCAATGAGAGAGTAACCCCTACTTGCCACAACTAAAGAAAAGCCTGTGCAGCAACAAAGCTCCAGCACAGCAAAAAAATAAATAAATAAAATTATATTAAAAAATGTTAAATAGTTTGAAAGAGAAATGCTATTTCAGGTAAAAAAAAAAAGGTGTTTCAGAAAGTTGATCAATATAATTTATTGACATTAACCTGTACACAAGTGCTAGAAGAACTACAGAAAAAATATGTTCATGTCCCAAATACCATGAGGGTGTGATCTTTCACCTAGAACCAGACAATCTGGACCGTGAAGTCAAGTGGGCCTTGGGAAGCATCACTATGAACAAAGCTAATGGAGGTGATGGAATTCTAATTGAGCTATTTCAAATCCTAAAAGATGATGCTGTGAAAGTGCTGCACTCAATATGCCAGAAAATTTGGAAAATTCAGCAGGGGCCACAGGACTGGAAAAAATCAGTTTTCGTTCTAATCTCAAAGAAAGACAATGCCAAAGAATGTTCAAACTACCAAATAAGTGCACTCATCTCACACGCTAGCAAAGCGATGTTCAAAATTCTCCAAGCCAGGCTTCAACGGTATATGAACCATGAGCTTCCAGATGTTCAAGCTGGATTTAGAAAAGGCACAGGAAGCAGAGATAAAATTGCCAACATCTGCTGGATCATCAAAAAAGCAAGATATTTCCAGAAAAAATATCTACTTCTGCCTTATTGACTATGCCAAAGCCTTTGACTACATGCATCACAACAAACTGTGTAAAATTCTTCAAGAGATGGGAAAACCAGACTACCTTCCCTGCCTCCTGAGGATTCTGTATGCAGGCCAAAAAGCAACAGTTAGAACCAGTCATGGTACAACAGACTGGTTCCAAATCAGGAAACAAGTATGTCAAGGTTGTATAATATCACCTTCCTTATTTAATTTATATGCAGAGTACATCATGTGAATGCCAAGCTGGTTAAAGCACAAGCTGGAATCAAGATTGCTGGGAGAAATATCAATAATCTCAGATACACAGATGATACCACCCTTATGGCAGAAAGAAAAGAAGAACTGAAGAGCCTCCTGATGAAAGAGGAGAGTGAAAAAATTGGCTTAACACTCAACATTCAGAAAACTAAGATCATGGCATCTAGTCCCATCACTTCATAGCAAATAGATAGGGAAACAATGAGAGACTTTATTTCTGGGGGCTCCAAAGTCAATGCAGATGGTGACTGAAACCATGAAATTAAAAGAGACTTGCTCTTTGGAAGAAAAACTATGACAAACCTAGATGGCATATTAAAAAGCAGAGATATTACTTTGCCAACAAAGGTCCATCTAGTCAAAGCTATGGTTTTGCCAATAGTCATGTATTGATGTGACAGGTGGACCATAAAGGAAGCTGAGCACCAAAGAATTGATGCTTTTGAACTGTGGTGTTGGAGAAGACTCTTGAGAGTCCCTTGGACTGCAAGTAGATCCAACTAGTCAATCTTAAAGGAAATCAGTCTTGACTATTCATTGAAAGGACTGTTAAAGCTGAAACTCCTATACTTTAGCCACCTGCTGGGAAGAACTGACTCATTGGAGTGAGCAACAACTACAGAAGCATTGTGATTCTTCTGTTAGATTTCATTAACTGAGAGCATTCTTTTTTGATGATTTCATTTACAATCATTTTAATTTGTTATTGTTCAGTTGCTAAATTGTGTTTGACTCTTTGGGAGCCCATAGACTGTAGTATGCCAGAGTCCTCTGTCATCCACTATATCCAGGAGTTTGCTCAAATTCATGTCCACTGATGTGGTGGACATCACCACAACCTTTTGCCTTCCTTCTCCTTTTGCCTTCACTCTTTCCCAGTATCAAAGTCTTTTCCGATGAGTCAGCTCTTCTCATTAGGTGGCCAAAGTACTGGAGCTTCAGCTTCAACATCAGTCCTTCCAATGAATATTCAAGGTTGATTTCCTTTAGGATTAACTGGTTTGATCTCCTTGCAGTCCAAGGTACTCTCAAATGTCTTCTCCAGCACCGCAGTTTAAAAGCATCAGTTCTTTAGCACTCAGCCATCTTTAATTTAAAAGATTCAAAAATTAAAACAATGGAGATTTAGAAGTTATAAAATGTTAATAGTATAGCTCTATATCTAAAGAATATAATCATTAGAATTAAGAGCTCATAAAATATGTGTTCTAATTCTCAATTTTTAAATTCTTAGTTCTAAATTCTCCTTTTGGTGGGAACTGCTCTATAATAATTGAGATGATTTTTAGAAATGTTTCTTCATTGCAAGTCAGTAATGTTTATTTAGCCTTTTGGGTAGAGGATGCTGGGTAGGTAGGAGAGAAGGGAATGCTATTCCTTCCTGCTTTTTAAGACAGTTCACTGATAGATCCCAGAAGAGTGAGATTTTTTTTTCTCCATTTCTTGACTTGTGCACTTTCTCCAGGGCTAGGTGCCAGCCAGACACCAATCTTTTGTTCCAGTATTTAATAACAACAAGCTTTACCTCACTCTTACTCTGGGGAATGGAAATACATCTAGGACCCTGGGACCCTGCAGGCATGAACCCATCCATGCCTAAAATGCTGCCCTCACGCCCACTTCTTAGCTCCATGCATGTCCATGCCAGAATCCACATGGTGCTGGCATCTGGTGAGCTGACTGTTTGGATTTCATCCCTCTTGCCAACCTACTTCAGGCTGACAGAAATGTATGCTAGGTTCCTATTCCTACAAATGAGATTTCACCAGCTCCCAGCTCCAACAAAGTAGATTGCTTTCATTCCCTCTGCATGCCCATCTGCATGCCCATCTGTGGGCATTCAGCCCATGTCTTAGAGCATTGGGTTGTTTCTATTTTTTCAGTTGTTGTGCAACAGCTTTGGCAAGGCAATCAAGTCAAGTCACCCTTTATCTGGTAAGCTTTAGCCATGCATGTATGCTAAGGTCACTTCAGTTGTGTCCGACTCGAGGCAACCATATGTACTCTAGCCTATCAGGCTCCTCTGTCCATAGGATTCTCCAAGCAAAAATGCTGAAATAGGTTGCCATGTACTTCTCCAGGGGATCTTCCTCACACAGGGATCGAACTCAAGTCTATTACGTCTTCTGCATTGGCAGGTGGATTCTTTATCACTAATGCTACCTGGGAAGCCCTGAGCTTTAGCCATGCCAATTTCAATAAGGTGTGAATCTCTTTTCCAAGTTTATCTTTCCTCAGGGAGTCTCTCTGATCTCTAGGGAATCCTTTAGAGATTTCTCTTCATCTTTATAGTTACTCTCCTATCACAGCTTAATAATTCTTTATATTAGTTATCATCAATTTAAATAACTGAGTGCTTTCCATCTCCTGATTAGCCACAGATTGATTCAATGCACTAATAACTGATTTGACATGGTTAGAAAAATAATTAGATAGCTAGAAGGCAGGTCAGAAAAAAATTATTCTAAGTCAGAGGGAAAAAAAAATGAAATGAAACAAATTAAAAGGGACTCAGAAGACAACAGAGAGAAAATGGAATAGAATAAATATCGGAAAATATGGTGCTCACTAAGTCACTTCAGGCATGTCTGACTCTTTGCAACCCTATGGACTGTAGCCTGCCAGGCTCCTCTGTCCATGGAATTCTCCAGGCAAGAGTACTGGAGCAGGTAGCCATGCCTTTCACTGGATTTTCCTGGCCCAGGGATTGAACCCCCATCTCTTGCATCTCTTGCATTGGCAGACAAGTTCTTTACCACTAGTGCCACGTGGGAAGCCCATAATGAAAAAATAATTACTAAGAATTTTGTCATACCAAAGAAAGACATCAAGCAAAGACTCAAGAAACATTTTGGAACTCAAACAGAATATATTCAAAGAAAAACCAGCCCAAGACACGCTATTATAATGTTGCAGAAAAATAAAAACAAAAGGAAAAAGAAGTCCGAAAAGAATGTCATAGCACTATTGAAGAAGAAAGAAAACTAGAAAGTTATTTCACAAAATAAAAAAAAAAAAAGAAAGCCCAAAGGTAGTGGAGTTTTACTTTTGAAAAGTTTTAAAAACCTCTCAATCAAGAATTCAATACAAAATAACTATATATTTAATTTTGAAATATATTTTTAGCAAAAAGACCAAAGTATTTACTAGCAAATGATATAAAATAAATGAATAAAATTACCAAAAAAATTTGAGGCAAGGAATATGTAATTCTAGATAGAAGAGAGAAGCAGGAATAAAGTGAATAAGAAGCAATTCAATTTTTTGATTGGGTCATTTATTTTTCTGGAATTGAGCTGCATAAGTTGCTTGTATATTTTTGAGATTAGTTGTTTGTCAGTTGCTTCATTTGCTATTATTTTCTCCCAATCAGAAGGCTGTCTTTTCACCTTGCTTATATTTTCCTTTGTTGTGCAGAAGCTTTTAATTTTAATTAGATCCCATTTGTTTATTTTTGCTTTAATTTCCAGAATTCTGGGGGGTGGATCATAGAGGATCCTGCTGTGATGTATGTCAGAGAGTGTTTTGCCTATGTTCTCCTCGAGGAGTTTTATAGTTTCTGGTCTTACATTTAGATCTTTAATCCATTTTGAGTTTA
>SJYQ01018628.1:5850-20073 GCA_006410935.1 Redunca redunca
TTAAATTCACCCATTCCAGTCCATTTTAGTTCACTGATACCTAGAATGTCGACATTCACTCTTACCATCTCTTGTTTGATCACTTCCAATTTGCCTTGATTCATGGACCTGACATTCCAGGTTCCTATGCAATATTGCTCTTTACAGCATCAGACCTTGCTTCTATCACCAGTCACATCCCCAGCTGGGAACTGTTTTTGCCCTGGCTCCATCCCTTCATTCTTTCTGGAGTTATTTCTCCACTGATCTCCAGTAGCATATTGGGCACCTACTGACCTGAGGAGTTCCTCTTTCAGTATCCTATCATTTTGCCTTTTCATATTGTTCATGGGATTCTCAAGGCAAGAATACTGAAGTGGTTTGCCATTCCCTTCTCCAGTGGACCACATTCTGTCAGACCTCTCCACCATGACCTGCCCATCTTGGGTGGCCCCACATGGCATGGCTTAGTTTCATTGAGTTAGACAAGACTGTGGTCCTAGTGTGATTAGACTGACTAGTTTTCTGTGAGTGTGGTTTCAGTGTGTCTGCCCTCTGATGCCCTCTTGCAACACCTACCATATTACTTGGGTTTCTCTTACTTTGGGCGTGGGGTATCTCTTCACGGCTGATCCAGCAAAGCACAGCTGCTGCTCCTTACCTTGGACGATGGGTATCTCCTTGCCACTGCTCTTCCTGACCTTCAACGTGGGATGGCTCCTCTAGGCCTTCCTGCGCCTGTGCAGCCACCTTAGTAGTAATGGAATGTATAGTTAACAATGTTTAAGATAGTAAATACTATATTTTGTATGTTTTACTGCAACAAAAAGTTGGAAAAAGTTTATAATCCCTTTAGTTCAGTGATTTTCCAATTTAGCAACTTTTACCATTTTTAGATTGCATTTGCCTTTTCTTTTTTTTTTAATTTTTATTTTTACTTTATGTTGCTTTACAATACTGTATTGTTTTTGCCATACATTGACATGAATCAGCCACAGGTGTACATGAGTTCCCAATGCTGATCCCCCCTCCCACCTCCCACCCCATATCATCTCTCTGAATCATCCCCGTGCACCAGCCCCAAGCATCCTCTGTCCTGTATTGAACATAGAATACAGTATACTAACACATATATATGGAATTTAGAAAGATGGTAATGATAACCCAAATGTGAGACAGCAAAAGAGACACAGATGTTTAGAACGGACTTTTGGACTCTGTGGGAGAGGGAGAGGGTGGGATGATTTGGGAGAATGGCATTGAAACATGTACACTATTATGTAAGAAACGAATCGCCAGTCTATGTTCGATACAGGATACAGGATGCATTTGCCTTTTCTACATCAGTATTCCCACTAAAACCCTTCTAAGGAAACAAACAAACAAACAAAATTTCTTATGAGAATAAATGATTCTCTGGTGCAGCTACTCCTTAAAGGAATGCTGAAATTTTTGTTTCAGCATAAGGTTGAGAAAGAAGTTAAGTAATAAATGCGAGATGCCTTGTTATTTATTTCACTTCATGGTAATCCCAGCTATAGTGTGGCTATCACTCCAAGTATACCAATACCCACAATCAGAAGCTGCCGCTCTTTTTAGCAATTTATCTTTATTGTTGTCCTCTGTACCATTCTCAATCTCTCATATATCCTGCTTTGCAAAAACCCCAGAGGGGCAATAAGACAAGAAACAACACCCACTCTACATCTATTTATATACCTTTAAAGCCTCTCTTTTTGCATATATCTAGCATGTGTCCTGTGACGGTACAGTGGCATGCAGTACATGGTTTATAAGTGAATGAATATACATTTGCAGGGGGTGAGTGCTCAGTTTTTTTGACTGGGGTTTGGAGAATAGGATCTCCACATGAAAGCTTTCTGTCAAGGCAAGAGCCTTGTTTTCTCCATATGAATCTTTATAACTCAAATGTCCATGCCTCTTGCCTATACTTCCTTGGCTTGTTGAAAGATTACCAAGTGGTAAAAATATGATGACAGACAAGAATTAGGTGGCCAGAGCATAAACCAGGAAGAGAGGCCTTCTATGGCATGTATAAAACTGTGAAACTACTCCATGGGTTACAAAAATCAGCACATGAAAATCAGTGAGCAGAAATAGTCACCTACAACCGTTCTGTATTTTCTGCCAGCTTGCCTGGGGCTTTCTTTGCTTTGATTCACCTTAGTCCTTTTGATTACTCAAACTAGACTGGGCCCTAGGGCATGCAAACCTAACGTCAGATAGGGAGAGAGGAAAAAGTTGGATATCAGCCTTAACCTTAAAGAGTTTTAGTAATTGAGGTAAAGAATAACATTTGGGGAACATTAACATAATCACTGCAGATGGTGACTGCAGCCATGAAATTAAAAGACACTTACTCCTTGGAAGAAAAGTTATGACCAACCTAGATAGCATATTTAAAAGCAGAGACATTACTTTGCCAACAAAGGTCCATCTAGTCAAGGCTATGGTTTTTTCTGTGATAATGTATGGATGTGAGAGTTGGACTGTGAAGAAAGCTGAGCACCAAAGAATTGATGCTTTTGAAGTGTGGTGTTGGAGAAGACTCTTGAGAGTCCCTTGGACTGCCAGGAGATCCAACCAGTCCATTCTAAAGATCAGTCCTGGGTGTTTTTGGAAAGAATGATGCTAAAGCTGAAACTCCAGTACTTTGGCCACCTCATGCGAAGAATTGACTCATTAGAAAAGACTCTGATGCTGGGAAGGATTGAGGGCAGAAGGAGAAGGGGACGACAGAGCATGAGATGGCTGGACGGCATCACCGACTTGATGGACATGAGTTTGAGTAAATTCTGGGAGTTGGTGATGGACAGGGAGGCCTGGCATGCTGCAATTCATGGGGTAGCAAAGAATCAGACACGACTGAGCGACTGAACTGAACATAATTATGAAATGTCTGATTCAGTAGCTGACCCATGGGTAAATGGATGTGGGGTGTGTGTGTATGTGTGCGCACGCATGCTCAGTAGTGTCCAACTCTGTGAACCTGTGTACTGTAGCTCACCAAGCTCCTCTGTCCATGGAATTTTCCAGACAAGAATACTGGAGAGGGTTGCCATTTCCTTCTCCAAGAGATCTTCCCAACCCGGAAATCGAACTCATGCCTCTTGTGTCTCCTGCATTGGTAGGAGATTTCTTTACCACTGCATCACCTAGGATAATTGGCGGTATCTGGTGATTTTAGGTACATACTGACAAAATTGGAGTCCAAGGTACTTAGATGAAAGTTATGGTCTTTTTTAGAGATAAAATTGAAGGATGTTATAGTTATTGTTTTGGCAAAGGGTTTTTTGGCTGGTAGTGTATGAGTATTGATATTTTGCTTTTTCTTATTGTATGGTACTTAATGTGTCAGATGACTTTTGAAAACAGTGTTTTGATTTGATGGTGGTGGTGACTTAGTTGCTAAGTCATGTCCGACTCTTGTGACCCCATGGACTGTAGCCCACCAGGCTCCTCTGTCCATGGGATTTTCCAGGCAAGATCACTCAAGTGGATTGCCATTTCCTTCTCCAGGGGATCTTCCCGACCCAGGAATTGAACCCAGGTCTCCTGCATTGCAGGCAGATTCTTTACCAACTAAGCTATGAGGAAAGATTTGCTCTTTGATTTGATAGATGTTACAAATTGTCTGGGCTTCCCTGGTAGCACAGCTGGTAAAGAATCTTCCAGCAGTGCAGGAGACCCAGTTCGATTCCTGAGTCAGGAAGATCCACTGGAGAAGGGATAGGCTACCCTCTCTAGTATTCTTGGGCTTCCCTGGTGGCTCAGCTGGTAGAGAATCTGCCTGTAATATGGGAGACCTGGGTTTGATCCCTGGGTTGGGAAGATCCCCTGGAGAAGGAAACAGCTACCCACTCCAGTATTCTGGCCTGGAGAATTCCAGGGACAGCCTGTCCTGGTCTGTCCAGGCTTCTATAACAAAATACCATAGAGTGGGTGGCTTATAAACAACAGACATTTATTTTTCACAGTTCTGGAAGCCAGACATCCAAGATCAGAGTGCCAACTGATATGGTGTCTGGTGATGACCCTCTTGCTGGTTCAGAGATGCCATTTTTTGTTGTAAACTTACATGGTTACAAGAGGTGAGATATCTCTCTGGGGGGTCCTTTATAAGGGCACTAATCCCATTCTCGAGGGTTCTGCACAGAAACATTTAGTCTGTAGCAGGGATCCAGATACCATTTCGTCGAGAGTGGGATGGAAGCATGACCTCTAGCTATTTTTCCAAGCAGGTTCAGAGAAGGGTCAACCAAAATGAATGACTTTTTCTCTTCTTCACACAGGTTTCCTCCCAGAGTGCCCAAACCTTTTCCATTCAACACCTCAGTCATGTACAGAAAGACTGTGTTTGTAGAGTTCACGGATCAACTTTTCAACATCGCCAAGCCCAGGCCACCATGGATGGGTAATATAAATGAGATTGACTCTTTCTTGTGAAACTGGGCGTCTTGTTTCCTTGAAAGGATTACCCAGCCTTGGACTGCAGTTTTTTAAGAGGGCAGCTGCCAAAGAAAATATTTTCTTGGTCATCCTTCCCTTATTACCACCTCTTGAGGAAATACACTGACCGAATGGTCTCTGTCTTCTTGCCTGGATCTCCTCCTGTGTTTATTCTCTAGATGTTCAAGTGCCCTTTATCTTGGACCTGGGTTCATTTTCTTTTTTCTCCCTGCTTTCAGTTCCTAGTTGGTCTTATCCATGCTCATGGCTTTAAAAGATCATATATGCCAGTAACCCCCGAGTTTATATTTTCAGTTCAGACTGCTTGTTTGATACCTCCACTTAAATGTCAAATAAGCATGTGAAAGTGAAAGTTGCTCAGTCGTATTTGACTCCTGGCGACCCCATGGACTATACAGTCCATGGGATTCTCCAGGCCAGAATACTGGAGTGGGTAGCCTTTCCCTTCTCCAGGGGAATCTTCCCAACCCAGGGATCAAACCCAGGTCTCCCACATTGCAGGCAGATTCTTTACCAGCTGAGCCACCAGGGAAGCCCAAATAAGCATGTAACAAGGTGTTAAGATTTCCTGTCTTAGAATTATTTCTGAGAATTATAGCTGATAAGTAGTCCCAAATTCTAAAGAAAGATAACAGCCCACCTATTCAAGACTTGTTCAGATAGTGCTCCAAATTGGTTCAGCAACTTTAGCCCATCAGGTACCTTCAAGTTTTATAAAAGAAGACTAGGAACTTATGAAAAACTTTAGATTTGAGGATTTCCTGTGAAAGCATTTTTGGTATTTTGTATATATCCCCATGGAGAGGAAGGATCTCCCCTCCCCACCATGTCAAGCTGCAGCAAGGAAGGCTTCAGGAGAACTGTTTAAAAAACTTGAGAGAATTTTTGGCACTTGGAAGATACTGATTTGTGCCTGATTTTTATCTGGAAAAAAACTTTCAAGGCCAGAGTCTTGCAGAGTTTCCCCTAATGGTGTCAGAAGGAGAGTGGGATATGGCAGAAGCTAACTGCACCGCCACTGTTAGGTGTGAGACCAGGAAAATTATTGGACAAAACTTGCCTCAAGAAAACCCTGCCTGAGAGGACTTTTTGCCAGGGCTAGGTGATCCCAGCAGAGAAGATCTGTGTGATTGCACTCTCAGAAGCACAAAATGAGAGGAGAGATAAAGTGAAAACTGTACAGGGCATATCACAGGCCAGGGGGAAATGGAGTAGGATGTTACCGTACTGAGAGGGGGAGAGTTCTCGAAGAACTCATATAAGTTCTCTGAGAAAGAAAGATGTAGAAATTTGGCCTGTGCCACATGCAGGGGGTACCAAAGCCACGTGACCACGGAACGACCAAGAAAAATCTTATAATTATGCCTTTTTCCACTCCTGTCTTAAGCTCCAACCTTAGAAAGTCCAGAGGCAGTAAGGTGATTGGGGAAGGAAGGAGAGAAAGCAGTGAACCTGCTAACCAAATATCTTTTTCTCCCCATTACTGATTTCTGAGTCTATTTCAGAGCTGAACTGGAGGAAGGGGGAATCCCTGAATTGCAGGGAACATCAAAAGTTTGCTATGAGGCCAGAGTGGACTTCTTAGTACCTATGATAATACTGTTAATATGTGAAGGTTACTTGGGAAAAATTGGGGATTGCTCAAAATGCGAAAAAGGGAAATTCTACATACAATTAAAAACCATGAAAAAGAAACCTGTTTCATATTTTCATCCCACTAAATCCAGTCCATTCAATAAAGCCATTTGTAAGCCTCGTGCTGTGGTTCATGGGGTCACAAAGAATTGGACACGACTGAGCGACTGAACTGAACTGAACTATACTTTGTATAGACTTCCCTGGTGGCTCAGACAGTAAAGGGTTCAATATCTGGGTTAGGAAGATCTCCTGGAGAAGGAAATGGCAACCCACTCCAGTGTTCCTGCCTGGAAAATCCCATGGACAGAGGAGCTTGGTAGGCTACAGTCCATGGGGTTGTAAAGAGTCGGACACCATTGAGCGACTTCACTTTCACTTTCACTTATACCTAGTATGACTATCTGTAAGTCACCAATTTCCTCCAAATTTTCTGTGCCATGGCCTGATGAACACTCAGTTGCACAAATCAAAATCACAGGAGTCGTGCCTGGTTCCCATGTCTTTCATGCTTCCCTCCCACCCCATCTTCAACATGCAACTCATGAGCAAGTCTTGTTGACTTGCTGACCTAAAATAGACTACCAGATGTCTCTCCAGAAAAGATGAGTTTCTTGAGGATCAGCAGAGGATGGCAGTTTGGTGTCTGAAACCACAGCAAGTTGCAAACAAGTCCCCGAATAACAAGAAGAGAAGAGCACAGTTCGTAGAAGGGTAAAGGAATTTGGAAGGGCTCAGGAAAACAGAGAGTCCATGGCTGCTCATTGATTGAGTCCTTGCCAACAATGATGAGGATTTTTTTCCTCCTTGGGCTCTGCTATTTTTACAGGGCATGAGAGTTCCACTTCTGGTCTCAAACACTATTTAACTGATGTTTCTGTTTATGAATATTTTTATTAACATTATAAATATTCATTCAAAATATTATTTTGAATGTCTTCCTCCAAAACAAGTCTCCAATCCATTTCTTCTTCTAAATTCCTGTAACCTCCAAAGTCTTACATGTTATATTCCCTACCTGCCTCTATAAACTTCTTTTCTCCTATCTTCTATCTCATTCACTTTGCTTCAGCCACAGGTTACTTTGCTATCTTTAAAGTATCCTCTGCTTCTTGCCTCATCATTTTCTAGTATGCCACCATCGTTTACAGCATTTATAACAACCTAAAGTTTTCTTGTTTATTTACATATTTAATAGCTTCCCTCATGGCTCAGTTGGTAAAGAATCCACCTGCAATGCAGGAGACCCTGGTTCAACTCCTGGGTTGGGAAGATCCCATGGAGGAGGGCTAGGCTACCCACTCCAGTGTTCTTGGGTTTCCCTGGTGGCTCAGCTGGGAAAGAATCCACTGGCAACGCGGGAGAACTGGGTTTGATCCCTGGATTGGGACTATCCCCTGGAGAAGGGAAAGGCTACCCACTCCAGTATTCTGGCCTGGAGAATTCCATGGATATAGTCCATTGGGTCACAAAGAGTCGGACATGACTGAGCTACTTTCACTTTTACTAATGTCTCTATAATTTGATCTCTATGGCCTATCTTCTTAATTACTTCATGTCTAGTGCCTAAGATGGTTTATAGAATATAGTAGGAACCCAATTATTAGTTGAATGAATCAATGCATTGAATGCATTGCCAGAAATCTGTCCTCAGAACAACCATAAGGCTGGGCTGGTTATAGAAGTTAATGTATTCATTTGGCTACTACTTTTTATCAGTAATCTGAAGGACTTGCTTCTCTCCTGTAACTTTGACCATCATTTTTGTGATAAATTTTTTGGAATGCTACCTTCCAAATGGGGCTTTCCTGATGGCTCAATGGTAAAGAATCAGCCTACCAATGTAGCAGATGTGGGTTCCATCCCTGGTTCAGGAAGATCCCCTGGAGAAGGAAATGGCAACTCACTCCAGTATTCTTGCCTGGGAAATCCTATGGACAGAGGAGCCTGGCGGGCTATAGTCCATGGAGTTGCAAAAAGTCAGACGTGACTTACCAGCTAAACATCCTTTCAAATGACATTTGAGGGAACGTGTCATTCTTGCAGGTCTGCTGGGTCCAACTATCCAGGCTGAGGTTTATGACACCGTGGTCATTACATTTAAGAATATGGCTTCTCATCCTGTTAGTCTTCATGCTATTGGCGTATCCTACTGGAAATCTTCTGAAGGTGAGTCAAATGCCCTCCTATGGTTCGGTCATACTACGGACAGAAGAGTAGTGTGTATAAGGTCATACAGCTAATGAATGGTGGAGTCAGGATTTCAACCTAGGCCCATTGCATGAAGTCAAGAATGTTGTTATTTCGGTCTTATCCCAGAGCTTGTCTCTGTCCTCTGTTATCCCTTGGGGAACCAGGCCACAGATCCTAAAATCCCACTTTATCTGCCTTCTTATGCCGAGAAAACTTCCTAGGGAAGATCAAGGCCATTGGTGTAGCAATGAAACCAAATTCTCCTTCTCCTGCCTTAGATTCAGATTTTTCAGACATTTCCTTTCCCTCCCCTACTCCCAGTTGCTAAAATATGGGTGTCACCATGTGGTTAGGGCCAACTAGCTGAAGAATAAGCTGACCTAATTACAACAAAGAAAAAAAATCTGTTTGGCCACAATCCCCACGGTGCAAGAAGGAATGAAAGGGAATGTCACAGTGGACCCTGATATTGACCAGATGGACTATCACATATACAGATCAAGAAGATTCAAGCAAATCATCAGTACATTATTGGAGCACATGTCCTGTACTGTATGGTCTGACTATGCTTCGATGTTGACTAAGTTCTCATGCAAAAATGGAAGAGTACTACCTTTCTCGGTTGCACTCCTGAGGTCAGGGCAGATGTGGACTGAGGGAAGGTGAAAGATAGGAGCGGGCATGGATACAGAGGAAAAGGCATCCCAGGTTCTGCCTGGTGCCTTGCAGGCTATCCATGAGGCTTATCCACTTGAAAGCTTCCAGAATGAATCTAGGTGCATTTTTAGAGAGACCAGGGATCCCCCAATTCTGCACCTAGGAGCTCAGCATAGAGATGACTGTTTTGTACCCTAAGCCTTGTGAGTTCTAGGAAAATAGTCTATCTAATTTCTCATACATATAACAGTCCAGGAACAACACAGTGAGTCAGGGGCCTAATGCCCATGTGATTTATAGTCCTATCACAAGCCTGTGTGTTTATATGTTATCATCCACAAATTCTTGGCCTCCTTAGATTAGCCTAGGGACCCAACATGTAAGGTAAATCCATGATGATGGTAAGTATAACTTCGAATGCTTATTGACCTTTCTGATATCCTTTAATAAACTATCTGATCAACTGTTTAAGTACTTTTCCTGATACAAAGACAATGATTTGTTTATTTTTTTCTGATTGATTTATAGAGTTAGTTTATATGTTCTGAATACAAATCCTCTGACAAAAATATTTACATATCTTCTTCCAGTCTGTAGCTTGAATTTTCACTCTTTTGATAATTTTTTTGGTAAAGTTCTTAAAGTTGGTGAAGCATGAAAATTCAAACATTAATGAAACACACAAAAAAGGTATCACATGTTTTCCTTGTATGTTAGACTTTGGGTCCTATTTGAGACATTTGCCTACCCCCAAGTCATGAAGGATTTCTTCCATGCTTTCCTAGAAGTTCTATTATTTTGCCTTTCATGCTGAAGTCTATTACCCATCACAAATGAATTTTTGTGTATGGTTTCCCGATAGCATTTTAAAACAGTTTTATTGAGGTTTAAATTACATACCATGAAATTCAGTCATTTAAAGTAGTTTGATGACTGACTCAATTCAGTCATGGGGCCACCAACACCATCCATGTCACGAAGTTCTGGTCTTGCTGTTCAAGCCCCATTCCCACCCCCAGCCCCAGGCAACCACTGAGCTGCTTTGTAAGCCTGTCATGTTAATCTCCCAAACCAAAACTCTGGGAAATTGTATTTCAGTTCAGCAAATGGCCATCCCTTCCTCCAGAGCAGGAGGAGTACATTTCCCTACCATACTGGTATTGGATATGACTATGTGACTTCTTCTGGCTAATAGAATCTAAAAGCATAAGATGTATGTCAGGACAGCTAATACCCATGGAATGTCTGTCAAAAGAGCCAGAAGGAGTGTTAAAAGCAGATCCAGGGAAATTTCAAGTTTGGTCTTGAGCTGAAAAGGGAAACCTGGTGCTAGGGAAATTCTTTTAAATTATTTTCTGGACAAGTGGGGTTCTAACACCATCCTAGGCTGTAAGTAAGGCCACACAATGAGGCTATGAAAGACAGCATGGGGGCAGACAAGTTAACAGCTGCTGACCCAAAGCTGCTGAGCAGAGATCAGGTGAAGGAAAAAGCAACCGAAGGCACCAGAGAGTGCAGTGCAGTAGCCTCTGAAGCACAGCGTTTGGCCTGTGGTTGAGTACTCATGCCCAGGGGTCACTGAGTTGGGGTGTCTGAGCAGGTCAGGCTCTGGGGCCCTTGACCATACCTGGGGCAAGGCTGATACAGCTGCAGGGGGGGGGGGTGAATAGAGGGCTTTCCAGAACATTCTTGAATGTTCTCAACAGTGTTGTTCAGAATATAACAGAAGATGGCAATTGCACAAAACGCATTCTGCTCAGAGTATTTGCAGGTGGCTGGTACAGAAGCTCAAGTAAAACTCTGAAGACAGAGGTTTTCCAAAGAAAACATACCTGAGTAGACATGGCAACTTTCAAGGCTATGCACAATGCTTTTACCCAGGCACCACTTCACTTGGTCTGGACAAATCACCTTTGTCTTCACCAAAGGACAGACCTTGTTGTGAGCAACCTGAATCAAATCCAAGATCTCAGGTTCCAGCTGTAAACATTCTCCTACTTTGCCAGCTGTCACTCTTTCCCTCCCCACTCCAAGAATTTTTCATTCTCCTTGGGATCCACAGGTTCCTGACTCCTTGATTTCTATTCTACTCTCTTGGCTAAACTACTACCCTGGTGAAATCTGTTCTCCATCTCTTCTACTAGCAACCAAGCAAATGGTTATAGTTGAAATAAATCTTGCACCTCGCCTTAAGCGGTGACTTACCACTGCCTGGATATCCTCCCAATCCACTCACTGTCCTCATCAAGACAGATGCAGTTTTCACACACTCTTGACCTCTCATTAACCCCTCATCCCTCTCCCAATTTTACTATTAGGTAAAAGGGGATTCTTTTCCTAATCAAATATTTCAAACAAACAAACAAAAAAAGGTACAAGAAATAATAGAGCCAACAAACATGTACCCATTAGCTCACTTTGAAAGTGACAGTCACTCAGTCATGTCCAACTCTTTGCAACCCCATGGACTATAAAGTCCATGGGATGCTCCAGACCAGAATACTGGAGTGGGTAGCCTTTCCCTTCTCCAGGGGAATCTTCCCAACCCAGGGATCGAACCCAGGTCTCCCACATTGCAGGTGATCCTTTACCAGCTGAGCTACCAGTGAAGCCTGAGAATACTGGAGTGGACAGCCTACCCCTTCTCCAGCGATCTTCCCGACTCAGGAATCAAACCAGGGTCTCCCGCATTGCAGGCGGATTCTTTACCCACTGAGCTCTGAGGGAAGCCCTAGCTCACTTCGGCAAATCTTTTTTGAAAACTTTTTCTTTTGTTTTGTAGTATAACCAATTAACAAACAATGCTGCAACAGTTTCAGGTGGACAGAGAAGGAACTCAGCCATACAGATACATGTATCCATGCTCCTCCAAACTGCCCTCCCATCCAGACTGCACTTTGGCAAATCTTAACATTTTGCTGTCTTTGCCTACTTTATTTTAAGAAATTAAACAGAAGACACAGTTGAAGCCCCTTTTTTACCACTCCATGATCCCCTCTCTTCCTATCCAAATGTTTTCACTATTCAGAATTTGCTACCAACCCACAATCACACAGAGACATGATGACACTCTCCATCCCGAAGTGCAGCTCATATTTTTCTAAATGTCCACAAGGGTCTGCTAAGCACAAATATTGGCCTGCTGTTGCTTCTGGATGAAGCCAATTGTCCCTAATGCCCAGTGGAGGGATACCCATTTATAAGAGAGGCTGCTTTTGTAGTGTCAATGCAGGGGTCTCCTGTGCTCTGTTAGAGAGGTCCCTCTATTAGATGTATAGCTATTGTGGGGTAAGATGGAGTATAAATGAAGAACACCCTGAATACCTTGAATGCTCTGGAGTCCTAGAGACCATTATAAATTCGAGAAATGAAGGCGAGTTGTTAGAAAAACGGTTCAATAACAGTGTAAGTGTTATGGTCAGTGCCTTTGAATATTTTCTACTTCTGTCCGATGAAATGACCTAGAAGCAATAACACTTCTTTAAGAAGAACACATATAGTGCTCATTGTAGAATAAAGGTATCAGATAATTCAGAGGTCAATTTTAACATCACTAAGGATGGGAGAGCAAGAAAATATCTGTTAAAAAAATCTCTGCATCTCATCGTTCCCTGACCCTCACCAGTGCTTACTAAAGAGTCTGAAACAAAGCACATACCCAATGTAAGTCTACTGAATTGAACTGACTTGAATTAGGTAAAAAGATGGAATAATGGAAGCAGTAATATTGTTACAATCTGAAGTTCTCACAGAACCACTCAACCACTCACATTTGCCCTAGTGGTCAAGAACTACTCTGAAATATATAAGGCGGCTTCTCTTCATTTATAGCTACTGCTGTTTAGTATTCCATATTGCTTCAGAAAAGTTGCTTCTTGCATAGAGTCTACTGGTGACAATAAACTTGATGCCTCCTTGAGTGGGCAATGGGCATAAAAGGACAACTTTATCCCTCCTTGATTTAGGTGCTGCATATAAGGATGAAACCAGCCAAAGGGAGAAGGAAGATGACAAAGTCATTCCTGGTAAAAGTCATACCTACGTCTGGCATGTCCTGAAAGAAAATGGTCCAACAGTCTCTGACCCACCATGTCTCACCTATTCATATCTTTCTCATGTGGACCTGGTGAAAGACGTGAACTCAGGTCTCATTGGAGCCCTGCTAATTTGTAGGGAAGGTAAGTATAAGAAAAAGTAGGAAGTAGAAACATCTGTGTCGATTCATAAAAAATGGTGCTGCACTCTTTATCTGAAAGAGGTTTCTTTTGCTTCGAATCATGGCCATGGAAAGGAGAATAGTCTCTTGAGTTAAATAGAACCACATGGTAGGATCTATGCATCCCATGTAGCCACAATGCACTCTAATGGCCAACAAAAGCCAAATTCTGGAATTAGGTATCTCTTCTCTTCCCTGGTGGCTCAGACAGTCAAGAGTCACCCTGCAATGCTAGAGACCCGGATTCGATTCCTGGGTCGGGAAGATCCCCCAGAGAAGGAAATGGCAACCCACTCCAGTATTCTTGCCAGGAGAATTCCATGGACAGAGGAGCCTGGCAGGCTACAGTCCGTGGGGTCACAAAGAGTCAGACACAACTGAGTGACTTCACTTTCACTTTCTCTTCTTCTGCTTTATGCTTCACATATCCTATGGGCTGTCTCAGTAGTCCTTTATACAAATTTTGCATTAGGTTCCTTGAAACCTCCATGAAGGTAAATAGTACATCTAAGTGTGTGACTAATGCTCAAAATTCTCCAAGCCAAGCTTCAGCAATACGTGAACTGTGAACTTCATGATGTTCAAGCTGGTTTTAGAAAAGGCAGAGGAACCAGAAACCAAATTGCCAAAGTCTGCTGGATCATGGAAAAGGCAAGAGAATTCCAGAAAAACATCTATTTCTGCCTTATTGACTATGACAAAGCCTTTGACTGTGTGGATAACAATAAACTGTGGAAAATTCTGAAAGAGATGGGAATACCAGACCATCTGACCTGACTCTTGAGAAACCTATATTCAAGTCAGGAAGCAACAGTTAGAACTGGACATGGAACAACAGACTGGTTCCAAATAGGAAAAGGAGTACGTCAAGGCTATATATTGTCACCCTGCTTATTTAACTTCTATGCAGAGTAAATCATGAGAAACGCTGGGCTGGAAGAAGCACAAGCTGGAATCAAGATTGCTGGGGGAAATATCAATAACCTCAGATATGCAAATGACACCACCCTTATGGCAGAAAATGAAGAGGAACTAAAGAGCCTGTTGATGAA